>VXAL01010435.1:33151-65582 GCA_013399475.1 Chauna torquata | reverse complement strand
ACAGGCCTCGCCGTGAAGTCGGTGTCGCGACTGCGGGGTGAGCCTGTCGCCGGGCGGTTGTTCCCGGTGTCTGCTGTCGGGATAAATAATTATTTTTTTTGTTCCCCGCCCTTTTTCTGTGGTGGCTTGTTTTGTACAAAGCCGATAATAAGAGCCTTGCTTTTTAATCTCGTGATTTAGGTTAAAAACAAAACAAAACAAAGCGACATAAGGTGGCGACAGAAGCGTTCGGTGTTTCATGATTTGTGTCGTGGGCCAGGCATGGAGCCGTGCTTTTGTGCCCCGTTCCCCCCATATCTGCTGCTCGTGTCCCTGCCCTCACAGAAAGCGGGGCCGGTGGAGCAACCCCTCCCTGCGTCCCGGGGTACAATGCTGTGGAGGTGCCCCCTGGGTTTCAGCAGTCTGTTTGGAGAGGCAGCTTGCACACAGAAACAAACCTTATGTTGCAGGAAAATCATCTGTTGAAATTGGTGCCGCTCTTACTGGCCCCATGTCTGTGGCTGTGTCCTTCTGGGTGCGTGTACCTGCTTGAAACCCTGAGGATGTCTCTGCCCCACTGAAGAGGCAGGAGTTGTAGGAGCAGGGTTTCTAACCCAAACTTTTTGTATTTTTTGTTTGTTTGTTTTTGTTTTTTTTGAAGCAGCTATATAATTATGTACCAGCAGTCTGGCTTCGTTACCTGGAAATCACGGCAGTGTGGTGGTAGAGAGGATTTAACAAAACCTTCCCAGACGGAAAGGAGTAATTCCATGAGTGGCTACCTGTGGCTTTATGTAGTGTCACTGATCACAAGCTTTTCCCAAATTTGGGATGGTTTCATCCCATGTGCGTTATTTCTGTCGTCTAAAAAACGCTCCTGTGCAAAAGCATTTCTCCTGAATAGCGTGCTTTTAGGGTCTGTTTCCGACATTAATTCCTGCAGAAGTGGTGGCAACTTCATTATATCTGAGATATCTGTCCTTTTCTAAGTATGACTGAAATGAACCAGAAGTTCAGCAGTTACTAGGATGACAGGTAAATACAGCCGCGTGTACGCACTGGGACTGCAGAAGTCTTTGGGAGACCAAATGAAAAAATTTAAATTCAGAACTGTGTCTATTTCTAGAATTTTTCTGAAATGATCTGAAGAAACATGTTTACAGTTGCCAAATACCAAAATAAATTATTAGCTGGCCTTTTACATTAAAAGTACTTGAATTCCAGCAGTTTTATAGCTTTCTACTAGTGTTTTCTACCATAGTTTTCTTCTGATGTTTGTACTTAATCAAATCTTACATTTGTTTTGTTTTTAATTTGCTTTCTTCAGTCCATGCTTCTAATGTATTTTAAGGTGTAATCTATTTATGCAAACGAAATAGGCTTCCAAAAATTTTGTTTTGAAGTTGCTACTATTTGTATTATATTGTATCTAAATTGGATGCAGAGCCCTCAAGTTCTGTCAGGAGTCCTGGAGTGGTAACCAGTCATCTGCAGGCAGCAGGGCCTTAAATCACCCAGGATGCTTGTAAAGGGAATGCAATGCAAAGTATAAAACAAGCTGGAAATAGGAAAAGAGTCCATGGGCCAGTGCTGGTCAGCAACGAAATGTGCTGCAGGACCTTCATGGTTGTGGTCATCAAGTCTGTCTTCTGTTTCTTCTAAGCACGTGGGCAGCAGGGAGAGGGAGGTGAGTGTCCCCCTCTGCTCCGCTCTCGTGAGGCCCCCCCACCTGCAGCGCTGTGCTCAGCTCTGGGGCCAGCACAAGGATGTGCAGCTGGGGGAGCGGGGCCAGAGGAGGCCACGAGGATGCCCAGAGGCTGGGGCAGCTCTGCTATGGAGACAGCTGAGAGCTGGGGGTGTTCAGCCTGGGGAAGAGAAGGCTCTGGGGAGACCTCATTGAGGCCTTCAGTGCCTAAAGGGGGCTGCAGGAAAGCTGGGGAGGGACTGTGTCAGGCCGTGTAGTGACAGAACAAGGGGTGATGGTTTTAAAAGGAAAGAGGATAGATTTAGATTAGATATTAGGATTCTTTCCTATGAGGATGGTGAGGCCCTGGCACAGGCTGCCCAGAGAGGCTGCGGGTGCCCCGTCCCTGGCAGTGCTCAGGGCCAGGCTGGATGGGGCTGTGGGCAGCCTGGGCTGGTGGGAGGTGTCCCTGCCCGTGGCAGGGGCTGGCACCAGGTGGGCTTTGAGGTCCCTTCCAACCCAAACCATTCTATGATTAAACAAACGTCACAGAAACTGAGGATTTAAAGAGGCCATGATGACTTAATTCTGCCTGTGATTACTGAGAACTTCAGTGAGAACTGGGCTGGTATGCACGACACAGGAAGGTATTTCTTTAGATGTTTAGCAGGCAGTAAGGGAGGTTGTAGGTGGATGGTTGTCAACAGAAAATTATATTCAGTGGAAATTAGGAGGTACATCAGAGTTGAGCTTTACAGCCCTTACAGAGATGAAAAAAAAAACTATTTTAGTTAATGCAGCTGAGAGGGAGTCAATAAAAAGATATAAAATCTTTCTCATTCAAAATAACTAAGTAGAAAAGTCATATGCAAAACACCTCTGTGCAGTCAGAGAAATACTCCTAATTAATTACTCTTTTATTCACAGGGTTGTCTGCTAAATAGTGACTTCAAATGATAAGGTTTTCAACATATTCTTCTAGGTGCGGTTTTGCAGGAGAAACAGGACCAAGATGCATTATTCCTAGTGAAATAAAGAAACCTGATGTCCCTAAGGTAAACTGTTATACCTGAACTATTTTACCTTTGCAATGTTTGATATGTTGTGGTATAGAGGGAATTTTCAGATACATCTTCTGTTCATCATCCACTCTTTTTCATTATCTTATAACAGCTGGTATTAAATACTGTAACCAGATACAAGTAAGTGTGATACCAACACGTATTAGTTGGTACTCATCACCCATGCATCTTATTTTTGGGGCATTTATTGAGACATTTCTTTGCCTACCTGTGCTTTTTTTTGTAGCAGAGAATGGCAGCTTTGGAAAACTAATGTTGAGATAAGTTACCAGTATGAAAAATTAGCATGAATAAACTCTGGAATTTAGTTATAGGGTTTATTGATGAGGTGCATTGTTGAGTACATACAGCAAAACAGGCGAACGCGAGTTTCTTTATATGTATCAGATTATATGTATTCAGATATAGGATAGATATATTTCTTTGTCGGTAATCATTGTCTTATATTTATGCTGACTATGGATATTTTTTTCTTTACAGCCTATCAAAGTTGTTCAGTATAATATTAATACAGAAGAGCTATATTCATATCTGAAGGAATTTATTCATATGTTATATTTCAGGTAAGAGATACTTGGATGTTAGTTATTCGGGCCTTCTGCAACTTTTTTCTGAGTGCATCAAGAGGTATTGCAAGTGTTGCTGGAGAGTGTTGTCTAGTTGAGTGAGAAAACAGAAACAAGATTTTGCAGGTGGCTGCCTGGCTGTATTCTTGCTGAAGAAATTCAGTGGTGCTGAGATTCAAGTTATATTACAAAGAGTTGTGGCCTACAGCATCAGTTGCTCTCTAGAAATAAAAAGTATTTGATAATTTGCCTTTTAACTGTAGCACTCCTGAAGGACTCGATAGGGGAAAGTCGTTCCTTGAAGAGTTGTGCTGATTGTGGTAGGGCTGAAGCTCACGCTACATCAGTGCAGAACTCACACATGACCGTGGTTTGGAAGGAGAAGCCTTAACGTATAGGACATTTTCACCTGAATAATACATCTTTTTGCTGTATTTTTAGTACCATTAGTGACTAATGGAGTTGGTAATTTTCTCTTTATTTCCAGTCTTTATTTTTATATATTTTTATGTATTTTCATTGTTTGACACAGGGGAAATGGGTACTTAATTTCTGTACCTCAGATCTTCAGGTGTAGATACTTTTTTGTGTCCTTTATCGTTGATTTGTAATTGGAATCAGGACATTTGTATCCTCTCTCTTTTATGGATATACTGTATGACACTGGACAAGCCATTCATGACTACTGTGCATGCTTATTTTTGCATTTCTTTGTATTGGTTTAGAAATGTATACCATTCAGAACTACAGATTGCTGGCAGAGAGCTCTATAACTTGTTTTCTGTAACTCAGTTTCCTAACTTTCTATTAGGATAGTTGCTTTTTATTTTTTTAAGTTTAGGAAAAAGACTTTGAGATCTGCCATAGAAAATGCAATCTAAAAGCAAATTATTAGGATTTTTAGGTAGAATGGAATATCAAAATAAGGTAGGTCTTGTAATATGTGCATAAACTTAGCAATTTTGTTTCACACGTCTTGCCTTTTTTAGACAT
This sequence comes from Chauna torquata, assembly GCA_013399475.1. Classification (NCBI taxonomy): domain Eukaryota; kingdom Metazoa; phylum Chordata; class Aves; order Anseriformes; family Anhimidae; genus Chauna; species Chauna torquata. The sequence continues at coordinate 61,278 of VXAL01010435.1, read as the reverse complement.
CTGCTGGTGAATCCCAGAGACCGTCGTGTTGTGATCATAGAATCTGTCCTCTGCCCTTCACACTTCAGAGACACACTCACAAGAGTCCTTTTCAAGCATTTTGAGGTATGTGTCTTACATAACTACTGTATGTGCTAAGCATAGCACTTGACAGAAGAAATCTTACTGATGATCACTACCAGATGTGGACAAAGAAATGAAAATAATGTCAGAAGAATGAGAGAGGCATAAAGAAGATGAAAAAAGCTGATGGTCGTCTGGGGATGTGGGGCTTGGAGATAAGACTAAAGCATCTTTTTTTACAATGACTCTTCGTAAAGCCACAAAACAATAGCTATTAAGAATCCGAAAGATTTCTCTGGCTTATATGAAAATGCAGCTCACATCACGCTGCTCCAGACAGATCCAATAATCCCCACTGAGTGCTGCCTGAAGCCAGAATTTATATTTAAACACTTCTTAGTGCTCTGTCAGCAAATCTCATGACTTCTGTCAGAGTCAATATCTTTGTCTACCAAATGATCTAAACTTTGGCTGTACTCATTTAGAAATAAGCAATAATAAGAAGAAATAAGCAATTTAGAAATAAGAATTTACCTGAAATTCATGATCTCCTCTGCTTAATCAGTCTTTTTGATAGATTCAAGAAAAATCTGAGCCTAACTCTTGCTTAGTTCTAAAATAAAATGTTTTTGGAAGTTGATTCCATAACTTTTCAATTCAGACAGAACAAAGGTTGAAGTTCCATAAAAAGCGGTGAAACTAGTTTGTCTGCACTACTTCTCCGCTGTGCTTCCACAACCCAGTTTAACAACTAATCTTAAAATTCCGTATAATTCTTTCCTACGACAGATAAAATTTTCTGATGACTTGACATTGCTGAAAGATTTGAGTGTGTTTTTTATCTCCCTCCCACCTCCCAGTTCCTTTCCAGGGAAAAAATAGAAAATAAAAATATCTCCAATAAAGCACTCGCATGCAGAATTGGTTGTCTAAAGTGATTCCTGACTTGGAGAGTCGTATTTTGATGGAGAGGCTTTGAAGCATGTTAAGAAGCCAGTTAATACTGGAGTGAGGTTAATTCTTTCTGGCTAATACTTCCATCTGGTGCAACAAATAAGAGTGGCATTTTAGTATGCGGTCAATATTATAACTTGTCTCTGGGCTAAATGTCAGTAATGTTGCCCTTTAATGCAGGAGTTATTGAAATTGCTTGATTAATTCACACTTCAAGGCATGATATTCAGTAGAGGAACAGTCACAATCTAGGAAACTTGTTTTGTGGAATTCGGGTGGAAGGAAGTAATTCTCATGTAATTATGACGTGAGTTTCCACGTTGCTTTGGGAAGAGCATTTTAAATAGCCTCTTCTGTGAGGTTGTGTGCAGGAGCATGTTGTCATAGGGCACACTTTCATGGGTTTTCTGGCACGTTTGTTCAGCTCTTCAAATCTTCATACAGCATTTCAAGTAGTTATGTTTGTTTCTTTAATTTCTCTTGAAATGACAATAGGAAATCTGAACTATGACTTAGGATAAGTTCCATAATAAACATTTTTCTTATGAGTCCATTCCAAGATTAATTATTACTGAAGCACCTTGTATGTACCATGAATAAGATGAATGTAGATTTTAATAGATTTTAATATCATGTTGCATTTTATTAATTACTACACTACCTTAAAAACTAAATTAAAAATGGATACCTCAAGATAGAATTGTTTGGATTTTGCTTTTAATATAACATTTGGGGAAAGCATCATTGCTTTTGTTTTTTGTTTGTTTTTGTGGGTTTTGTTTGTTTGTTTTTGTTTGTTTGTTTTTGGTCCCCCCCCCCATCTGTCAATTGTCCTCTTGGTTTCCGTATAGGTACCTTCTGTATTGTTTGCTCCAAGTCATCTAATGTCTCTCCTGACACTTGGGATCAATTCTGCCATGGTGCTAGACTGTGGATATAAAGAAAGCTTGGTGCTGCCTGTATCCTTTAATAATACAGAACAAAAAATGTCAGCAGTAAGGCTATCATGACAAGCTGCTATTTTATAGATTTTTATGTGAGATAAAAAGAAATAGGAACAGATCAGCCTATCCAGTTTTTAACTGTAAGATATCATGACTTGGGGAATCTCTTCACAGCTGACGTGTTAAGTGTGTGTTCCAGTGAAGCTTGGGAAAGGTGGTATGGGACTCTTAGGTGGCTCATAACTCCATCATTTATATATCAGTAATTAGTTTTGGAGAAAGGTAGCTAATGAAATAAAATGTTGAGGAGAAAAAGCGTTTAGTTCCAGCAGACTGAAAATTCATGACAAAAAAGGAGAATTTCCTGATCTTCATGTAGATATATGAGGGAATTCCAGTTCTGAGCTGCTGGGGTTCTCTTCCTTTGGGAGGCAAGGCTATCCACAAGTAAGTTCACAGTTACACATTCCAGGCTGCTGTTGATTGATTTGTGAAAGTTACTCTTTGACCAATGACTGAAGGTTCCTGTCGAACATGACTTAAATCATAACTGTTGCTATGCCAGTATTCCATTTTTAAAGTTACCACTTTGTGGCTTTTGTTGATGTGGTAAAAGTTGTGAAAATCTGATCTACTTCCGTCTGTATTTAAAAGAGTCTAGCTGAAGGGAGTAAATACTGTCCCTTAAGCATAATACAGAGAATCGTCCTGAGTTACTAGCTGTCTTTACCTAACTTAATTTGCAATGTTTTAGGGAGCTGGAATATCAGTTGTTGGAACAGTGCACAGTTGATACAGGATTAGCCAAAGGACAAAGACTTCCGTCTGTGATGGGTAAGGTCTGTTTGCTGCAGTGTAAATGCTGTGAACTTGCAGTGGGGAAAGGGGATTAATACTAACAGTGAATTAAAAAAAAAAAAAGTATAGTATACATCACATCTTATGTAATCTTCTCTCATGATTTCTTTCTCCATATTAAATGAGTATCATTTCTGTAGTAAGCCACTCGTAACAGTGTTTGAATGAAAGCCCTGATAAAAGTTCTGTAGTAATTTTTCAGTCTCTTTTGAGAGACTTTTTCTCTTCTTATTCTTCTTCTGCTTAGAAATCTTCAAAAGCTGCTGTCAAAGTGGAACTTTAATGTCCTAAATGTAATTCAAAGTTAGTTTGATTGTTGAATTCTCTTTCTACTTGAAAAGCTTTTGTCCTGAGTGATTTTTTTTTTTTTTTTTATTGCAGGCTCAGTTCCAGAAGACATAGTAGAGGATATAAAAGGTAAAACTTTCTGCTTTATGAAACCCGAGTTTATTAAATTGTGCAGTAGAGGAGAATATGATGATAACAAGCATACAAAACTTTATATTCAGGAATTTGTCTTTTCTGTCTGTCATATTTCTTACCTACCAGAAGACTTTGCCTTGTTCTTCCTCTCTGAAAGCAAACGCAAGACTACATTGAATTCCTCTTTCAGGTTTAGCTTTTGTGTTGTTAAGACATAGCTCATATTTTGGTAGACTAGTGCAGTAGGAGTTTTATGCTGTTGAATATATCCTATGGTCAGCGGGTCGGGTTGGCATGATGTTGCATTTTTTTAACTACCAGCACTTTGTGTATGAATGTGTACAGTGTGTACTGCAAATGGGACATAAAGTTAACAGGTCTAATTTTCAAAAACTATTATCATAGATATGTTTTGGTTGCAAATGCAGCATTTAAGTAATCTTAACATCATGACAGAAGAATATTTTAAACTAATTTTTTTTTTTAGAAATTAACTAGGAAGGTTCAGTTTGCCTTAAGGTCAATTTTCCAAAAAAAAAAAGATGTGTATAAAAGACATCTTGATATGTTAATCAGGTAGGCAAGATGAGTCAAGGGCTACATTTACCATTTACACCAGAAAAAATATAGGGTGAGTCTTTGGGCAGAACTTAAAGGAACTCCTGTGTAATGTTTCATGTGGTTTCGTGTGATATGAAAATATATATAACTGTAGAAGATAGCAACTAGTATATATCTTCTGGGCCAAATTAGGATGAAATCCGTCAGTCAAATGCAAAACAACTTAAATGCAGTTGGTGCTTTGTCAAATGGAAGTTGCTTCTCTAATTCCTGGACTTGGAACACAGTTTTCTGATTGGTTCTGGTTTTGATGCAGTCTCTTGAAATCAGATATAATACGTTAGGGTTGAAGTTAGGATTGCCTGTATGTTGAAGGGTTGTTTCTTTTGTGACAACCAGTTAAGAAGAAGTTTTTAATTATATGCTTATTTATTTTGATGTGGCACAAATAAATAGCAGCTGGCATACAAATGGAATTGTGCTCTGTCAGTGCTGCTTAGAGGAAAAAAAAACTGCTGGAGTTCTTAGGATGCTGAAGAGTTGCACTAGGAAGAATATTACATGATCAGCAATTGTTTAAAAAAAAAAAAAAGATCAATGTCTTGTTTGAAGCCATAGTGCAAGACCTGGAATGGTGTGTTTGACAGCGGAATTCAGCCCCTGCCACCTTGTGGTAACCGAAGGCATGATTCTCTGTCTTTAAATCTTATGTAGCTTGTTGGAGAAAAAAATTTTTCCTGTCCTCACGCAGTTCTGGTGTCAACTTCATTTAAATTTGTGGTCTAGATACATCTGAACTCAGCTGAAGTGTAGAGGCTTGTGGTGTCTTTTTTTGTTCTTGTTTGTTTGTTTGTTTGTTTCCACCAGCAGGGCCTAAAATGTGTTCTTTTCTCTAAATTAAGCAAAACTGTCTGTATTGTTGATGAAAGGCTCCAACAAAGTCTCTCTTCTGCCCCTTCCTTTTCTTTTATGAAGTTCGTACTTGTTTTGTGAGTGATCTCCAACGTGGACTGAAGATCCAAGCAGCCAAGTTCAACATTGATGGCAGTGCTGAGGTGGGTGGAGAATGAAACTTATCCTAGTCTTTAGAAGTGGATGTAGCCATTTTGGCCTTAAAAGCAACGCACATGTGTTTTTATTTCTAGCGTCCTTCACCACCTCCAGATGTCGACTATCCTTTAGATGGAGAAAAGATTCTCCATGTAGTTGGCCCCATCAGGTGAGAAATCCTGTAGTTAAGTGTTTGTCTTTAGAGGGGCATGTTTTCAACTCTTAGAGCACACAAATTTTCATAAAATTGAATTATAATGAAGCACTTGCATTTTTGATGTCTCTTAACTTAAGCCTTTGTGCTGGGCACGGTGCAAGCCTATAATAAGAGGTTTCTGCTTCCCCAAAGAGCTCACAGTTGAAGATGAGAGCCAACAGATCAGAGGGATGGGGGAAAACGGAGTATGAATACATGATGGTGAGACAGGTTTAGTGGAGTGAATGAGGCTATGTCAGCTCCCCTTCGGTACTGCCTCGTGTATGCACTGTGTGACAGCAGAAGTTGTGATGTTGTGCTGTCAGCAGGAAGTCTGTAGTTATTTCCAGCCCTGCTGTTAGCTCATAGTGTAGCATTGCTTCTCATTAACACTCATTTCCTGTCTTTTCAACAGAGACTCAGTTGTGGAAATACTGTTTGAACAGGATAATGAAGAGACATCTGTTGCCACTTTGATCTTAGATTCGCTCATTCAGGTATCTTTATATTCTAAACAATTGCTTGCATGCCTTCAGACTTAGAGAACTTGCTCTTATAAATGACTCTTTTAAGAGTGATGCCCCCCTGACTGCAGGTTGCAGTGGTTTTAAAAGCTTGGCACAACATGACTCCTCAAGTTCTGCCACATGATGAATTACTGTGGGGTAGCAAGTCACCGTGTGTCATCCACTCTGTGATTGTTTTCGTACTCTTTGGTATACTGCAGTTTACTTAGAACAGTTTTCGGTCAAGAAGAGACCCAACGCAGTGCTCGCCCTTCAGCAAAAGGAAGAATCTAGCTTACATTTATTTTGGGGGTGAAGCTCTGTGCAAACATATATACATACGAAGGAATAGCTAATACTTGTGTTGTTACAGGAATTACACTGCTTAAACTGAAGTGACATAGGTATTGTTTCTTCTTTTTTCAAGGTGTTTTGCTCACAGTTAGACTTTCTGCATCCTGCAGACTGCTTATTTAACTGAGATGGAATAAAATTAATTTGGACATCTCTATTACAGGCATTATTTTAGAAATATTATGGAAAGTTTTCTTGGCATATACAATCACTTCTTTTCTTATTATATTTATGAAAAAATTATTAGAAAACCACAATAAATGGAAAATTTCAGTATGTGGTGGTGTATGTATAATAATTAAAGCTGCCTTCCCTCCTGTAATTATTAATGCCATTTAAATTAGTTTGCTGAGACATAATTTATTGGAGAGCAATAGACTTAGATGGCATGACAATCATTTCAATTACAATTCCCGATGGAAACAAATTGTTTAACAAGATCTGTGCCTGGACCCCTCACCTCTGTACCTGCAGGCATTTCCCTTGCATCACTCTTTGGCCAGCAAAGACAAATGTTAAAGAGTGTCCAGTTACTTCTGCTGGACAAGAGGAGCACAGCAGTCTGAAAATGGATTTTTTTTTTTAAAGAGATAGTGCAGATCTGCTTGTTGAGGGGCAGAACTGACAAAGCTTGGTTTTCTCATGCCTTTGTGTCTTCTAGTTAGATTATTTGATGCCTAAGGCAAGCTGTAGCAGAAACCTTTTCTGCCACTGAGACTTCTGTAGCATTCTGAGACTTCTGTAGCATCGTTCTCCCACATGGAGCTAAAAAGATTCAAGCTCACATTTAACGCTTTCCCCTCTCTGAGAGCACTGGTTGAGGTTTTATGTGTCTGTTCTGGAACATCTTCTCCCAGAACTCATGGAATTAATGTCACTGATACCTCTGTTCTCTATTGTCTTGGCCTGTCTCAGCTAAAGGGCTTTACAGTGACTCACAGCGTGCTCATGTAAGCCTCAGCTGGGCAGTTCCTTAAGCCTGGTTTTCTTCTGACACCTGGGTAAAAAATGACGTATGTTTCAGCGAAGTATGAGAAAGCAGTGATTGAAGTGCATAGAAAGACTAGCTGAATTTCTAATAGACCTTTGAATGCTTGTACATGCAACTTCAATTAAAGTGTTGGGTTTTGTTTTTTTTTAATTCCCTTTTGCATTAGTGTCCAATAGACACCAGGAAGCAGTTGGCAGAGAACTTGGTAGTTATTGGTGGCACTGCTATGTTGCCAGGATTCCTACACAGACTCATGGCTGAAATCAGGTACCTGGTAGAGAAACCAAAATACAAAGAAGCACTTGCCACTAAAACCTTCAGAATTCACACTCCACCTGCCAAACCCAACTGTGTGGCGTGGCTGGGAGGTAAGAATGGAAACAACTGTTAAGCACAGGTACAAAATGGAAAAAGAAACCTCCTGGGTGGGATTTGTAGTGAATAAATAGCAGTAAAACTTAGATGAACTATCTGAAAGTAAGCTGCGTCTGAGCTCTGTGGAGTTGTTATGCCCTCCCGGCAGAAGTCTTCCAGACTGTAACTCCCTCAGAGACATTTGGAGAGCAGAATGGCACCGCAGTTTGTGGGAGCTTTAAACAGGTGACATGCGATTTGAAATTGCAGTGGGGAGTTGATTCGGGTGCAGTACATGACTTCTGCCACGAGGTGGCACCAGTAAAGTAATTAGGGAGAGTAGAGACCCGCTGTGTGCGTGAAGATCTGCTCGTTTGAAAAACAAGTTTAATTACTGACTGAGGAGCTGCTAGCTGTGGAGAGGCTGGAGGCTGTTAACACCATGTGCCGTTCCAAAGTGCCAATAACAAGTGCTTCAACTCTGTGATGGATTTTGGATGCACTACTGACAAGTTAGGGAAAAAGTATGGTAAAGAAGGGCTTTGCTTTGCTATCAGCTCTTTTTAGGAGGATTCTTGGATTGAAAAGAATTCTTCCTTTTCTAAGCTTCTGGTTAGTAAGCTGAGACCGTCTGGTATGTATGAGGAAGTAACTTTGATTTTATTTCCATGTGCTTTTGAAACGTGTTTATCAAATTTTAGTTTTAAAACTTTTTGAGTCTCATTTTAGGATTGGCAAACAGGAATGATTTATATGCACCAAGTTCCCTGATACGTACTGATACTGGCAGTGCTAATCAGCTGCTGTGGTCTGAATCTTCTCATACCTTGGGTGAACTTCTTACGGCTATTGTGTTACACCCTTTTTTGGGAGAGGAAATGTCTTTAAACACATGAGAGTTTATTTGAAGTACTTAAAATCAAAACTTGTAGGAAAGTTTATCATAGAGGTCAGCTAGGCCAGTTTTGTTCTCAGCAGATAATAGGTGATTTTTTTGTTTTCAGTTACTTTTAAGGGACATAAATGGAAGCAATTTGGGACTGGCTGGGCTACTAAAAGGGAAAGTAACTAGATCCTTTCATTCCTTTAATTTTTTTTGGACAGAGCTAAAAAAAAAAATAGATTCTTGATGAGAAGTGGAAGAAGAAATTCAGCGCAACAAATTAATGCAAAGAAATATATTTTTTTCAATAACATAGGAGCCATTTTTGGAGCACTTCAGGACATACTTGGGAGCCGGTCTGTGTCCAAGGAGTACTATAGCCAGACGGGCCGCATACCTGACTGGTGCTGTCTCAATAATCCTCCCCTGGAAATGATGTTTGATGTTGGAAAAGCACCCCCACCGCTGATGAAGAGGGCTTTTTCTACTGAGAAATAAGCACCTAAATGCTACACAAGAATTCTAGTCATCTGTTTCAAGTACATATATATATATATATATGCACTGGGATTTGTTTTTTTGTATTAAGTAGTTTGTGTGTAACACTATTAAATATGACCAATGTGGATGTTTCTTGGGAGTATGGTGGTAGGTACTAACACTGTATTTAAAACCATGTCCAGTTATTGTTTAAAAAATTAACTCTGGCAACTACTGTGCTATTTTGTTCTCTTCTGAAGAAAGTATGTATAGTCATGAGGTGTAGCTTACTGAGTTTTGTTATTTATCTGTACATTGCTGAGATTTGTTTTAAGATATTTTGATTTAAAGTATGCTTAGAAGAATGAAGGACAGTCTACTTCAGGAAACATCTGTGAAAGCTTTTCTGCCAAATTCTCTATGAGGTATTCCACCCTTGAATCATATGTGAGAACTGCTAGGAAATGGCTTGGGGCTGTTTAGCAAAGGAGCTGGAACAACATTTCCCCAGGACCGAGAGTCCTGTTTTCAGAGCTTTAGCAGAGAACTCTTCTGCCTGTAATTCTCACGTAGTGCTGAACTAACAACTTTCCCAGTGCCTCTCCTCCAAGAAGGATGCAACTATGTAAGAATTATAAACAGGCGCACAAGAAAATCTTGAACCTGTTAGTGAAATGCCCAGTTGCGAAGTCACTTCTTTGCCATCCTTCCCCCCATCAGAAATATTAAACTTCAATGTCTTGCAGCAATATGTATTAAATGAAAATGCACTACAAAGTTCATTGCTTCAGAAAAAGATGTACATTTTGATATTAACGCTATATTTGGGAACTGTTGGGTAGTGAACAGGCTCTTAGCAATGCCGTAACTTTACGTATTGAAGTAGAGGGAGCCCTTCTGTGGGGAAACAACACCGTTGACCACACCATTCTGCTTCTAGCATGGTTTTGGTTTGTCATGATTCTCACTATCCTTCCATAATATTGCTGTGAATAACTGTGTGTACGCAGCCGTGGCTCCTGGTGAGCACTCCATGTAGTGCCAGTGCATCTCAGCAGCGTCGCATGTTGGGAGAGGCGTTTCCACTGGCCTCAGGTACACTTAAACTTGCAGCCAGCGTGCTGAACTTGACACGCTGAGCAAATGGTGACCCTGCCAGTACCTGCTGATTACTGAGGTTTAAATCCTACTGTGGGGAGTAATTATTTAGCTCAAATTTGGGGAGATGCATATATATATATACATATATAAATTAAATTGGGGGGGACAGAGTCTTATATTGCCACAAATATGCTTTTTGTGGCTGATTTCCCCATGCTGGCTGCTAACTACCTGCTGTGGTTCCTGAAGCACATTTCTGAAATTTAAGCGTATATTTAAAGAAACGTTCTTGTGGTGAAGCTTAACACAAGGCAGCATTTAAATAAGTTTCTGCGTGACTTTGTCGTTCTGTTTCGTATATGTTTTATCTTAGCATGTGGGATTAGTTGACACGTGGTAGGAGAAGTTTCTTTTTGCTTGTCTTGCTGTTTTTGAAAATAAAAAAAAAAATCAGGAATCACTGCTTAAAGTGTTACAGTCTGTCATACGGGAGGTTTTGCTGGTTGGTATCGGTGGTCTGCTAGTATTAACAAATGATTTTTCTCCAGTGGTGTTGGCAGGTGTATTTTTAAATCACCTTCTTCCTACTTCAAATTAGCTGCTTGGCTAGCAGAAGCTTCTGCTTCTGCTAGCAGAAACAGCAAAATAAACAGGCATTGTTGTGAGTGGTTGTTAATGGTTGTTTTATAGTCCCGGGATGAAGTTGGTCTTTTAGCAGTGATTTCTTAGTCCTCAGAGCATGGTGGGGCCTGGCCAGTGCCTCTTTGGTGTGTCTAGTCCAAATGCCGTCTGGGTTCCCAGGTCAAGCAGGTTATGATTACCATACACAAGAGTTTTTCTGTGGCAACATGAGGACAGTAATAGTATGCTGTGACAGAAACAGGTTCTTTGAAATACACTGTGTTGTGTTTTACCTGTCAGGCCATAGGCTGGACTTGGAGAAATGTGTTAAACACTATAGATAGATGCCTGTATTCCCACTGTGTCTGATATTTAGCACTTTTGTTTCTTAGGGTGCTTCACTTTTTGTTTGATTCTATAAGCCTAGTGGTTTAATATCCTTGGAGCTGTTTGTTGCTGAGCAGATTTCTGAAATACCGGCATTCCCCTAGTTTTCCCATGAGTTCAGTACCTTCACTCTAACTACTTCTGTTGCAGCTTACCAAACCCTTTTTATCTCCCCTGCAGTGACACCAAGGACTACTGAGTTGCATGCAAGTCAGAGCATCCCCTCCAGCAGGCCCTGCTATGTGGTATGCTGCTCGGCTGCGCTGCCCTACCGTAACCTTGCTCCCAAAGCATAATACCTGTAGGGCTGAGTGGGACACTCAAGGGTCTGACTGCTTCCAGCAAGGAAGCTCGTGGGTGAGGGCTGCATAAGGGAAGAACTGTTGAGTACATGAAGTTGACCCCCCTGGAGTAGGCTTTGGCAATTATTTGGGATATCAGTAGTTTTCTTGACTTCATAAACTATTCATGATTGCAACAGTTACGCTTTAAAAAAAAACAAAAAAAAAAACCATCAGTAAAAATGCAGTTTCTGGAGACCAGGCTGCTACATCCCTGGTCTTAACTTGTTGCCAGTCTGTGATGTGATTACAGCCTTGCTGAATACAAGGTATTTCATTGCAAGGCATGCAGAGCCATCCTTAGAGCTGGGTAAAGAACATTCAGCCCCAACTTGTGCTATTCATTTTCATTTATAATGCGAATAATTGGGATGCAGCTCCATGACACAGGTTGTGTCTTGCCTCAGCAAGAGCTGAGGCAGAGCCTATGGAGGCTTGCTCCTGAAAGAAGAGTTTGCCATCAGCACAAGTCCTGTCGAGCTGGGAACGTTACTCATAGCCATAAGTAGTTCTCAGTAGGAAGAACGTGCAGGGAAGATGAAACTCCGACAGCGCATGTGTCTGCGCTGTTACAAAGATGTCGTTTTCCTGAACTGCAGCACTGCAGCTGAGGAAGTTCAGAAGATTCGTAGCCGTTGCCTTGTTTGGGTGAATGCGTTCAGGGGTCTTTCAGCACCTGCTGTGTATATGCCCGAGAGCATTTCACAAAGCCGGTGCATTCTCCCACCTCATCGTTCTGCCCACTCTTCTCTCCTGTGGAGTTTCTGCATCACAGAACAGCTTCAACAGCCGTTGTTCCAAACTGCACAACCAGAAATACTACGTCCTGCGTTACTGGCAGGATTAAGAGCAGAGCCCCATGACCTGTTAAGGACAGAAACAAGGATTCTTACTTCATCGAAGGGGTGAGGTAGCCTGCTCTGCTTTTCAGAACACGTAGCTCTGGGAAGCCCTTAATGTTACTATGTAGAGAAGGATTTGGCTTTTTTCTTTTTCTTTTTTCCAGACTAAATGTTTTAATTCTTCCTTCCCTGGCAGGAAGCCATGGATCCTTTCATCAGAAAAGTTCGGTGTAACTCACTTTTAGCAGGAATAATAGTGGCAGACATGAACCAGTGCAGTAAGTGGTGGTTTTTTTTAACTCTGAAGTTTGTAAATCTTTATTGGATGCCATTCCTGAAGTTTAGCTTTAGCCAAGCAAACTGTTTGAGCCAAACCAAATCCTGTTGACAGGAAAATCATGGAATATGCAATTTGCCAGTTCTGTGCTGTGTTTGGAGGAGCAACAAGCTTGCCCAGCGCTGGTGTCCAGAGGAAGGGGATTTAACAGCTTCCTGTAATCCCACTTTTGCCACAGTGCAGCATTTACGATGATCACCAACATCATTACACATGCTGGGACCGCACCAGCGTTTGCCTTGGGCGGTCCTGGAGCATACCCCCATCCCTCCAGGGTAGGGGGTGAAATCAGAGTGGATTCTCCCGGTTCCTGTGTCCCGGCAGGGTCTGCTGGGGGCAAAACCCCTTCCCGGAGGTGCGGGGGGAACGGAGAGAGATAGAGCCGCGGGCTGTACGCGAGGGGAGCCCCGCACCCCCCGCCTGCTTCTCGGGCGGAGTCCTGCAAAAGTAGGGCAAAAGCAATCCCGCCCAACGTGGGGCTCGAACCCACGACCCTGGGATTAAGAGTCCCATGCTCTACCGACTGAGCTAGCCGGGCGCTGCTAGCGTGTTTCCCACCACGTGCCCTTCACCGCAGGACAGGCGCGTGCGTGCTGACGATGACTGACGTCAGCCCGCCGCCGCGCGGCTCCTCCCCTTCGGCTCCGCCCTGCCCGCCCTCTCCGGGAAGGGCGGGACATAGAGCCCCTCTCCCGGCGAGCGCTGATTGGCCGCTGCGGCAGCCAATGGAAGCGCACCTTGTTGGGCAGTCAGGAGCGTGAGTGAGGCTGGGGTGGGAGGGGGCTCTGTCCGGCTGTGGCACCGCGCGCCGCCGCCATGAGCTCCATCGGCACCGGGGTGAGTGCGGGCCGCNTGGCTCTGCCGCTGGTGGCTCTGCCGCTGGTGGCTCTGCCGCTGGTGGCTCTGCCGCTGGTGGCTCTGCCGCTGGTGGCTCTGCCGCTGGTGGCTCTGCCGCTGGTGGCTCTGCCGCTGGTGGCTCTGCCGCTGGTGGCTCTGCCGCTGGTGGCTCTGCCGCTGGTGGCTCTGCCGCTGGTGGCTCTGCCGCTGGTGGCTCTGCCGCTGGTGGCTCTGCCGCTGGTGGCTGCGCTCCCGGCGGTTGTGCGCGGCTGCGGGGCGGCCCGCGTTAGGCGTTAAGCACTCGGGTTGCGGGGCGGATCTCGCGCGGGCTTCCCGGGGCTGACAGGGCTCTGGCGGAGCTGCGGGGAGGTGTGCGGCAGCCCGCCGGCCCGGCCGGCAGCCGCCACCGGCAGCCGGTAACGGGGCCGAGGGCCTGCGGGGTGGCCTGTGAGCCGCGGCCCGCGGGCACCGACCCTGGTGTGGGTGCAGAGTGCGTTAGAACCCCCACATGCACGAAGCAGCGCTGGCTGGTTGGGTTTCGCTACGGATCCTGTAGCAGGAGCTAACAGAGTGCCTGCTGTCTGCTGCCTCTGGCCCCTGTCGAGCTCTGTGCTCTTACAGTGCTCAGCTGCTAGGGACTGAGCCTGCCTATGTACAGAATGTGTTATTTCAGATGTATTCCTGTTATCAAATATCTGTCTTTTTCAAAAACTATTAAAAAGGCACACAAAATTCCAATAGGTTCCAAGTATTGCATAACACTGTGTGATTTTAGAACTGTACGGTGTCTGGATTGACAAGACCTGAAGTATGGGTCTAGCTAGAACAGATGCAACGGCTTTCGTAGTTGTTGGCGTTGCTCACGCACCTTCTGTAAGGGAGCAGCCTGCTTATGGTACTTAATACACACAGATGTCACGCAAGTGACAGTCTTACAGTTTTAAACAAGTAGACCTATTCTGAAAATAATGGGATATAATGCTTTTTTGCTGAGTAGTGTGTTTTCTTCTTCAGTATGACCTGTCAGCTTCAACGTTTTCTCCAGATGGCAGAGTATTTCAAGTTGAATATGCTATGAAAGCTGTGGAGAATAGTAGGTAAGATACAAATGTCTGCATTTCTATCTGTTGGATGGCCTTTATTAAAGCAATGTAATTAGACTAGACAGTGCATGATGGCATTGCAGTTTTAACAGTGCAGTTTTGAGCAACGGTGTCCCTAGCCTCATTTTAGGAGGCTTCAAATTAAGCGTAAAAGTAGTATAATAGCTTTTGCTTGCTTTGCAGTTTGGTAGAAACAGGTATGTTGTGGGGAATGCAAAGGAAGGCAGTAAACATACCCGTGTATTAAAGGCAGTAAAATCTTATGCTTGGAGGCAAAATCTGATTGCAGGTCTCATTAACATGTGTAAGGTGCTCAGCTACTATGGTGGTAGGGCTGTAGCAGTATCTAAAAGCCCGTTTTATGGATGTGAATTGAGGCACTGAAAGACTGACGTGCTCAAAGCCTCATTAATTTATGATAACTTATATGCATTCATCAAGAACCTGAGGACATCCAAGTTCTGCTAAAGCTACCTCAGCTTCTCTGAGAGCATCTGTCTTCCTTCAAGGATATGCAAGGCAAAGCTGTAAAGCAAAAATCCCACCTGTGCTCTAGCAACAGCAAGATGATGGATTAGCAAGGCACGGACTCGATCACCCAAGTGTTATATCGTGGCCACGTGCTGCTGAATAAGGATCACTGAAACTGTTTTGCGTCATGGTTGGCTCTTTGTGCCTGATGATGCACGTTTTGAGGGTTATAGAGAGAGTTGTCACATCTCCTGGACCAACAATGAATTTATCGTAAGAGAAGGTTAAACAATCTGTGGTTTTCACGTTGGTATTGTCCAGGTCAGCAACAGGGCAGTGGCTCTGCAATCGCTCCAAACAATGCTACCACTGGATATATTCGGTTCAAAACTTTTTGGGTGGGGACTTCTCAGCCAGCTCCACCTTTGTTTGAGGAAAATGTCTATAGATTTAGTCTGCTTTGTTTCCCCCCCTCGCCCTTGTTGTCTTCAGTCATAAAGTGGAGTTGCAACAGATTCACTTCTGTGGAAATTATGTCATTGTTTCTAGTATTTTGTTAATTCTTTGTTACTTACATTACAGTTTAGTTCTGCGTGAGAGAAACTTCCATTTGTCTTGTCTTTCAGTACAGCAATTGGGATAAGATGCAAAGATGGTGTCGTCTTTGGAGTAGAAAAACTAGTTCTGTCCAAGCTTTATGAGGAGGGTTCCAATAAACGTCTCTTTAATGTTGATCGGCATGTTGGAATGGTGAGGCGCTATTTCATTTTTCATAATTTGAAAGGGGCTCCCTGCTTAAAAGTAGAAACACGTAGATTTGAGAATTGATGATAAAGAGTTTAAGAAAGTTATGGTAAGATTTCTGTGTACATTGAAATGCCAGTGGATTCTGTAATATATTCTTGATTGCATATACACAAAATTCCAAATTTAAAATAGAAGGTGTATACATATTCTGAGGCTGTTTTAAATTTCTTGGAAGCTTTTTCAGCACTCCAGTTGTTCAAACTTGAATATGAATATAAACACAAGCGTTGTTCTTTTTATGTAGTAAACAAATAAGGAGTGCTAAGGGGAAAACGTGCTGCAATATCACTTGAGTACAAGACTATCGTTTCCTTCTTAACAGTGTGGGAGTCACTGACGTATAGGTTACTGGCTAATCCGTAACAGTGATGTCAGGATCATATCAAGTAGTGGTTGCTGTGTGACACAAATGTTGTGAAGCCGCAGCTACTGGTGATGTCACCAGTATCAGGAAGAGAACTGGATTTTCTTCTAATCCAAGCAGTCATACAAAACAGGAAAAAAAAAAAAAAGTATATTGCTATGGATGTCTTTTGTGAAGTATTACAGCAAACAACACTTCATATATAATACATACCATATTCATAATGAATATTCATATTATGAATACTTCCTATATAATGTGAAACATTGCTTGGATTAATATAGTCGTGGCAAATCAGAAGACACTACTTATCACGAAGATAATTTTGGTTATTGATTTTCCTAGAGAAAAATTCTAGACTGTATTAATGACTACTCATAGTGACATGTTGTAAGCTTGCTAGCAGACAGGTAGCTTGATTGAACTCACATGTAATGATATCTAGAATTCAATAAAGGTCTTGGCGAAGTCACATGATTGGACTTTTGGTCGTAATTTTTTTTGTAAGAAATGTTTGGACTAGCTGATGGTAATTCTCCTTTCAGGCAGTAGCAGGACTTCTGGCAGATGCTCGTTCTTTGGCAGACATAGCTAGAGAAGAGGCTTCTAACTTTAGATCTAACTATGGCTATGATATTCCACTGAAGGTAAGAAATTCGTGCAGCTCGCTTAGGTCTTTTGGCTTTCTTAGTCTTGACACTGAGAATTAAATTTTATTACTTGAGGTTTACTTATTTCTGCAAATAAAGATGTCCAATTTTCTTCCCCCCCCCACTTAGCATCTCGCAGACAGAGTGGCCATGTACGTGCATGCATACACACTATACAGCGCTGTCAGACCCTTCGGTTGCAGGTAAGTCTTTCAAACATATGCTTGTTTGTAAGGATTTTTTGTTTCACAACTGCTGGAACTACTTAGATTGTCTAAATTCTTTTTTCAAATTTGGTATTAGTAACCAAGAAGTCACCTTGTAAGCAGATTCCCGTGCCCTTTCTTGTGTGTGTGTGGAAAACCTTAGGTGGAGAATTCATATTTGCGTAAGAGCACGCGAAGCTTCTGTGCAGACTGCGTTTCTCTCCCTCAGTTTTAAAGTTGAGGAGTTGATGCTGTCAAATCTGTGGTGGTCTTGAAAGCAGAACTTTCCTCTGCGATCATCCTGCTTGCCCTCATCGATACAGACTAGGTTGTAACTGCCATGCAGCTCTAGTACAAAAGGATTAATAAACTGAGATCTGCTGTCTAGTTACAGATCAAGTAAAAGGTTTCTGGCAAATTGCAGGCACTTGGGTGTCCTGATAACACTAAGCCGTTCAGACAAACCGCTTTTAATAGAATGTAGCAGAGCAGCAAGAGTTATGCACCAAGAAGAATGCAGGAAACCTCACTTGGTTTATTCTTTGTAATTGTGTGCTTTGGTAGAACAAATGTTTCTAATTCATTTTTTCTCAACCAGTTTCATGTTGGGGTCCTATGATAACGATGATGGCGCACAACTGTACATGATTGATCCGTCAGGAGTTTCATACGTGAGTGTGTCAGAAATATTTCCATCTTGGCATACTTTCACCTTTTAAAAGTTCCTAATTTGGAAAACACTAAGCGCTATTCCAAAAGAGCTGCTAATTGTCGCTCTCTTTGCCTGGGAAGATCTCCAGTGAATCACTGCTTAAGATGAACACAGCTGGTCTTGTTCATTTGCATGCCTTTGTTAAACAGACATTGTGTACTTCTTAGAACTAGTACAGTCTCCGTGAAACTAGTTTTTAAAGCTTGTCTCTTGGAAATTCAGGAGTTCATTCCACCTGGTTATATCCAGTGAAAAGTCCCATACATTGCCCAAAAGGAGTGAGTATCGTAGTGATACCCACTCACAAAATACTTCAGGTACCAGAAAGGTTCGGATAAGAGGGCTGCTACTCTGACGCTGCCTGCTAACAGCAAGTCAATTCAAAATAGATGCTTCTGTTTGTTTCTTCAGCTCTGTGTTACACACCGGGTGATACGCACTCATACTCTTCTGTTTTTGTTTTGTTTTTTTAATTTTCTTTCAATATCTCTAATACCATAACTGTTGAAGGAAATGAAAGTGCTCAATATTTATGCACACTTCAGTGCATTTTCATGGTAGGTGGGGCTTTTGTATTTGTTTTTTTTTTCCTTGTAGAACTTCTCTAATTCTACTCTGCTTTTCTTTTTGTTTTTCATTACAGTAAATGATCTCTTGCAACAAATTGAGTAGATATGTTTCTGCCCAGAGGAACTACTGAGCACTTTTCTATCAATGGTGGTAGTATTTAATCTAGTAATTGGGTTCTGTTCACCAAGTTAGGAATCTTACTTGAGAGAGAGCAGTACCAAGGTTTACTGTATATTTCCCTTGTTATGGGAGTGGGGTGAGGGGGTTGTAGCATGCTATGTCATGGTAAGAACTATAGAGGACGTAATATTTAATTAAACTTGCATTCTTTTGTTTCTTTTTTTAGGGTTATTGGGGGTGTGCCATTGGTAAAGCCAGGCAGGCTGCAAAAACGGAGATTGAAAAACTTCAGGTACGATGTTACAGTTTTGTTGTTTCAAGACAAATATTCCTACCTTATAATGTTACCTTTCTGGATGCCTAAAATATATATAAAAAAAAATATATAAAAGAAGCAGAAATATTTTCTTGTAGATTGTTTTAGCCCCTATAATAGTATTTCTGAAGTCTTGCTCCTGGGCGATGGGTAGTCCATAGGGAGTGCGCATTTTTAAAACAGGAAGCGTAAACATACACGCCTGTGTATGCCAGCAAACAAAGTCATTGAATGAATATAAAAGTGTAAGTTTTGTAGTTGCGAATGAAAACCTTAGGGCAGCATTGTACAGGGCAGTATGTATATGTTTTTTCCAAGGGTTTTAGATGATCCTTTTCGTTAAAAAGTTGAAAAAGGCTGGTCTTGTTAAGGACAGTGAGTGGAACCGCAGAATCCTGAATGGCCACTGGACTATTATGACTTTGAAAATGTTAATGGAGAAAAACAAAACCCTTGCCAGGTAAGAGTGTTTCCCAGCTGGCTAGTTTCAAGGTACAGTCTTTAAAAAATAATACAAAAAAAAATCTGTTCAAGTAGCTTGTTGTTGCTGACTGTAATATACCCTCCAAAAAATTGTTACATCTGATAAAAAGGACTTGAGTAAACCATATGGCATACTGTCACTGAAACAAAAAAGAGCAGTTTCTGTTCAGCATTTCTTGTTTGCACAATGCTGTAATTAATTTTGTTACAAGTGTTACAAGAAAGTTCTGTGAATGCATGCTGAGCTGTTTTCACAGCCACCTGAATGAGCACGTAGACAGTTGGCTAGGTAAAACTAGTCTAGTCCGTGGAGAGAAGTCTACTGAAATGTACTGAAGCGTGCCTTAAGCTGATTTAAGATGAGGTTAGAATCCTGAAAGACTTCTGTCCTTCTTTTGTGTCGTAATATCTGAAACATTTGGAATTGGAGACAGTTAACATGGCACAACTATACTCTTGGCCTGTTTCATGCAATTCTTTATGCTCTGCTTGCGTGTTACTTACAGTTTTGATCTACAAAAGTACATCGCAGCTGTTCACTGAAAGGTTCAGAGTTCATCTGGTTCTTAGACTTTTAAGAATAGTCCATTTCTGGTGGTGCAGCATCATAACTGAAAAATGGCAGGAAAAATTAAAATATTCCTAGACTCAATTCATTCAGTCTTTAATCTGGTCAGATGCTTGAACACCAAATTAAAAGTAGAAATCCTACAAGATCATCTGATCTTGATACTGGAATCTTGGCATCTGAGAAATCATCATTTCAATTTCCATGTGTGCAAATTCACATAAAGATAGTATGTTGGGTAATATATAATTTACCTCCCCCCCACCCCCAAAAAATTACCTGCAGTGCGGGGATTTTCAAAACCTTGTTTTAGTGCCTGATTTTTGTATAGCTAGTAAGTGTGTGTATTGCTCGAACTTTACAGTAGGGCCTGTAAAATTTAGTACATGGGAACAGTGGCGTGCCATGTAGCACAACTGCATTTATTTACTGAACGGCTGGTTTGCGGAATGTCTTCACTAATGCGTGTGATTTTGTCGGAGCAATGTGAAGCAAGCGCAGTCTTGCATGCTGATGCTTTTTGTTAACTGTAGACTGGGCAGGTTCCCAGGTCAGAATTAATTTCGATGAGATGAATTTCTGATCAAATGACAAAACTGAAATGGGAAAAAGATACACAAGCTTTTGTGGAGTGATATGGCCTATAGTAGCCTATTAACTAAGATTCTTTCCTGTGAAAGAAGTGACCACAGATGGAAAGTAAGAGGCAGGCATGTAGTCATAACCTGCCTTACGGGTACTGCAGAGCAGATGCTGTATCTGGGAGGGGACATAGTATGTGAAACCCTCGCCTGTAGCTTACACTGCGTTCATCACATCTGTTGCATCTTATGCAAACATTTGGTATCTTCAGCTGTGGGAAAACTTGTAGTCATGTGGAGAGGACTTGAATCTTTTGATCTCTTCTACAGTGCTTCTCATGCATCTCCAGATACTATTTAAAATTTTTTGATATATGGACATAATTGTAATTAACCCCTGTGATAAACCGTTAGTGTTTCCTATTACTGTCCTCAGAATTAACATTATCTGGGATGGGAAAAGGATTGTGGCGAAACACAAACTTACTTCAAAGTTTTGACTTGTAATATGCATACAGTAACAGACCTTCGGCTCTTCCTGTTACACTGCTAACTTCATGTGCATAAATACACACAGTAATTTCAACGTTTGTGTGACACAAATTATACTTGTAAATAGCAGTCAGTGCTGTGTTATGGATTGAGTGCCCCAAATGTAAGGGGCTGGGACAATGGGCCTCTATCCTTTTAGGAAACTTCTTGAAATGCAAATACGACTGCATGTCTATCTAACCAGGCACATTCATTTTTCTCTGGCCTGTTGCTTACTCGGGTGTGCGCTCTACCCCTAGAAAGCGCCGTGAGGCTCAACGCGCACAAAGGACTGCTGTTATATTAGTTCCTTCGCCAGTGTCTCAAAACTAACTTCTATACTATGGCTTTGAAAACTTTTTGAGAATCTGACAGAGATGGTAAACTACCTAAAATCAATGGGTTCTACTCTTGAGTTCATTGTAAATAATGGGAAAAGAAAGAAATAACTTACTTCGAATTTGAAAATCATGTTATGCTAGGGAAAGTGTCAGGAAAACGTGTAAGGTATTGGACTGTATTTTGTGACTAGTGGCCCGTTGGTTTCAATTAATAATGACAGGTACGTTTTTGTGAGTGCTGTATCAAAGGCTGATGTTTATTTGGTTTGTGGAAATGAAACAGTGAGAAAGGAAATGAGACTAATCTTGTTTCAAACCTGCATTGATGAAATACAGTAGTCCAAAAGAGTTGACTGGCAAGAGATTTGACCTACAAAACATGAGTTTGCCACAGAAATTAGCATGAGACTTTGATTAACTGTGAAGCTGTCAGAAGACTGTGGTGTAACAGTGGAAAGAATACAAAATGAGATGCTGATACCTTGCTCAGCCATGCAGTCGGTTGTTAACGCCCTAACACTATTCTCCTCCTAGGTCATTACTTAAAATTACTTGCATAAAATGTTGGTAAGACCTAAAGTATTAGTATGCTACCTAGAAAGACTATGGATATTGTACGTGAAAATACAATATCCCATACTGCTCCATACTGTACAAGTGGTTATTTTACATGTTTATTGTAAAGCATCTAAGAACAAGTCAAGCTTTGACGATGTTAAGGTTATCTGTTCAGCTTCTAAGCTTCCAGCTGGTAAGTGCTTTAAACTGCGGAAGTTTTCATGTTGATATTTTTTTCACGGAATCATTCATATATAAAATTCTTCACTGAAAGAATGGCTTGCATGTCGTAGGCTGAAAAAAAGTGAAAGATGCATTGTGGAGAATAAATTTGGTTCCACTCTTAACTTTTTGTCACTTTTATCACTACTGAACAGCAAGCTTATTAGGCCACATGCACAGCCACTTATTTTCTGGCCTTGTGGAAATGGAGAACAGGATGTTCTCTTAAGCTGTGTATTTTTTGCCTACAGATGAAGGAAATGACCTGCCGTGATGTTGTTAAAGAGGTTGCAAAAATGTAAGTCTCCAACCTGTTTTTCCAACTTGACAAAAATTTGTACTTGTGAGCTTGCTGTGGTTTCAAACCAAAACTATTCCTTTTAAATTAGGTGCCAGGTTTCACTTCTGTTAGACAAGTGCTCATGTTGACTCTAGTATATTCTGCTATTAATATTTTTCTTGTGAGATGAAATATGCTACCCTGTACTGAAAAATGACAAAGGATGCAAAAAATATGCATTATAATCTCATCTGCTACTTGTTATAGGTGCAATTTTGTAGCAGCAGTGGATTAAAGCTTAAACTGTCTGAATATAGTTACTGGTTTTAAAATATATAAACCAGGTGAGAGATGGGGGAAACTCCTCAGTATCCTGAAGTATGAGATGCACACTTCGCTATGCAGATTGAACAACAAACTGATGCTTCAGACTGAGAAGCAGACCAAAGATGAAGCTGTGGTCTTTGACCCAGCCTTCCTATTTGCCTAAAAGTCAAGTAGTTGGGAAAGAAACAAAGTATAACTCCTTGTTTAAAGATGTATATAGGGCATAGCTGTTTTTATTTAAATGATTCAGTTGATACCACCCAAAATATGGGAAATACTGAATTTGCTAACCTAGTTGGCAGTTTATTTACTGATGCAATTTAAGATGACACATCAGTGATCTAATCACCTGAACTTGCTAATACTATCCCACAAATTCTGAGAATAGTGTACTTACAGGGAAAAAACATGCCATTCAGTAAATCATATACTAGTAAGGGGAAAAAAGATACCAGGAAGATTTCTGCTAGGTAGAGCATGAATTGGCCAGTAGTAATCTTGAAAATACTTTGTGAACTAACATCTTTTCAAACAAATACAAGTGTCCTTTCAACTATCTACAACATTTAATTTAATGCTTTCAGGGACATTTCTGTGCTTGTCACAAATCTAATAATATGCAGCTGCGAAACAGTAATCTCCATCATTTTATGGCTATTACTTAGAATGTTATAAAGAAGAAATAAATGTTTCCATCATTGGTGTTGCAGCATGTGAGTCTACTTCAGAGTTTGTGTCTGAGGCTATCATGGTAGCAGCTAAGGGAAAGAATGTGTGGACTCTGTTCTCGAAACCTAACAAAGACCGCAAGGCAGTTCTAAAGCTGTACAAATGAGGCACAGATCTTCAAATGCTCAGAAGCCTTCTGTTCTTTAATTCTGCCTCAACTCAAAACTTAACAGCAATTCTAGATACAGTTCTGCTTTTTTTTTTCCAGCATAAGTCTAGTCCCTAGTAGCATTTAGCAAGATACCAAACATTTTAATTATTTCTTTATCCTAAAGTACTTGCCAGAGTCCAAACTAATGATTTCCTCAAGAGCTTGTAATAGCACACTTTGTTGCAAAAAGCTTGTAACCACCTTAACACCTAAGAAAGGCCTGTAGATGGACTTAAGTCCAGTCTAACAGGGACAGAAGGGTGTCAGAAGGTAAGCATATAGTGTTTTCTTGGACACCAATGTTAACTTTGTTCTCCTATATATGTTTCACAGTACTTTTATCAAACTTTAATTAGAAGCACTTGCTGTGTCACTGAAGGTATCCTTCCTTCTTCCGCTGTCTCCGAGCTTTCTATGTTGGCGAAATAGCTGGTATCATTCAGCTTTTGACTTTGCTTTCTGAAACAAACTAAGGAACACTGCCTTCTCAACAAGCAAAGCCTAAGCTATTGTTTGCTGTAAGCATGCCACTCAGGAAGTACAGGTCAATGTACAGGTTGCTAATTAGATACAAGATACTATGCTGTTCAGATTTAGTCTTGAGTGTAAACTAAAATAAGATTTACAGGAGAAATACATGATGCTCCTAGTTATACAATGACTATTCCAGCAGAAGCAGGCAATGATGCCATAGCCTGGGTTCTGCAGTATTTGAATCTTAAATAATATTTATTATAAAGGTGCTGTTGGTTCTATTTAGGATAACTCAGGCATCTCAACTAGATAAGTAACTTGCATCTTAGCTGTAGTCGTCTAATGTACTGTTATTCCAACAACTCAGCCTGGAATATTCTCTGATGTGGTCTTTTTTTTCGGCAGGGGGTGGGGTTGGGGAGAAAGCAGGGGGAGAGCTTCTATTAACTGTAAGAAGAGTGTTTCAACAGAATAAGAAATCTGTGAAAGGAAGAAAATATATTTAGCCTGTTGACAAATCTGTTCTAACCTATACTTTCTTTCTCTGTTCTTTCCAGAATCTACATAGTTCATGATGAAGTAAAGGATAAAGCTTTTGAGTTGGAACTCAGCTGGGTTGGAGAAAGTAATGCATTTCTATACTTTTATAAACACTATAGAAAACTTCTAAGTTTCTGTAACTAAAGTAAAACATCTGTTTCTTAACTTCTTTCTCTATGTTAAGGTATTTGTGTGAATTCTACTTAATATGTACTCTTTTTATTTGTAGTAACCAATGGAAAACATGAAATTGTTCCCAAAGACATAAGGGAAGAAGCAGAAAAATATGCCAAGGTAAGGTCCAACATCACCGGTGCCATCTCAGTGCTCCCCTAGGCAAGTCTGGAACAGAATGAATGAACTAAAGAGTAGGATTCTAGCATTGTGATGACTGGAAAATGTATAGTCACACATCAATATTAGCTGTGTTATTCTGAAGAGAGAATTGTGAATTTCTCAGTGCCATTCCAGGGATAGTTCTTACTTTCAAAAACATAATTCAGCAGGCTTGCACAGTTGTCATTTCTCCTTCAGGAGTAAATGTATTAATTCTTCAATAATGGTGTGAGGAGGAGAGGTAGTAAGTCATGCTGACTGCACTAGTTTTTAAAGATAACCAGCTGGAGAAAACTAGTCCTCTAGCATTTAACAC
Source organism: Chauna torquata (assembly GCA_013399475.1). NCBI lineage: Eukaryota > Metazoa > Chordata > Aves > Anseriformes > Anhimidae > Chauna > Chauna torquata. The sequence goes on along the minus strand of VXAL01010435.1, from coordinate 36,439 downwards.
TTTCTGTATTTGTTCTAAAAGTGGTAATGGTGCTCAGTATTAAATTCCTAAAAATAGGAAATGGCCTGCTGAATACCAGCCTTTGTACAGTGTGAGATGATTGTAAAGCAAAAGCAAAACTCCCTTTGCTTATTACAGGCAAGTTACTGAACAGCTATTAAACTACTTTTATTTTTTTTAAAATAGGAATCTTTGAAAGAGGAAGATGAATCAGATGATGACAATATGTAACACATTGTTACTTCAAGACAAGTTCAACTTTTCTTAACTTAGTACAGGTTTGTTTATAATGTATTAACCATGGGATGTTACTGTGTACTTGCTGAAAGAACCTGAGTGACCAACTTGCACTAATAAATTTTCCATTTTACTGTCTGTTAGCTTTTATTACAAAATAGTATAGGTCAGCATCATCAAGAAGCAACCGTACTCCAAACTGTACTATATATTGAAACAGACATTAAGAAGGAAAGATGTTATCAGGCTGGTGTTGCTTCCTCTTACTATAGCAGAGTATTGAGCCAGGCTAGCTGTAGAAAAGTCATCTGCTTAGAAATCTGACAAGTCTCTTGTTTACATTACATAGTTTAATAATAAACAGTAGTGCTTGGTTATTTCTTGATTAACCAATATCATCATTTGCAGTTCATCCATAGCCACAGTCCCTGATTCTTCTTGGCAGAGGAGATAATGTACCTAGTTGTAGAACAGCTGGTTACCAGTTTAGGTGATGTACACAGCTGAAAACTTCAATTGTTACTCCTATGTAACAAGCAAGAGTTCAGGAAAAAAAGTTTAATCTGAAGTATTAAGCAGAGAATAGGGGAAATTAAAGTAATTCAAAGTAGTGTAACTTGTATTAAGTTGTAAAGCTGAGATCTATTAAGCTATATAACTGGAATTAAAAAAACCGAAACAGTTCAGCTCTTCAGGCATTAACAGCTTCATTCAGCTATAGTTTCTCAAATCAGTTCTGAATCAACTGTTGACCTTCTCAGGAGCTGAAAACAAGCTTTCCTGCTTTTTCTCCCCACTTCCTAGGAAAAGAGAGAGCATCTAGTCTTGTCATTTCAAGCTACTGAAAGGCAAGTAGTGAACTCCTCTGTTCACCATTTTGAAACTCAAAATGCAAGTCTTGTAGATGCAATGAAAATTCTAATCGTCATCTTTAGTCTGAAGTGCATACTTTCCTAACAAATCAAATGCCTCAGCACTACACAGAAGCTGTGACCAGCCCTTTAAAAAAAAAAAGCTTCCCCTTAGTTTTTTTTAAATATTAAAAATTTTTTTTTTTCCTTTTTATGTACCCATGCTTCTGCTCTCTCTTTTCTTAATGGGATTACAGGATACAGGTTCTGTTTCCTTTTCGTGGCAAGGGAAAGGAAATAGAGACAGAGGGGTCTATGTCAATGCTTAATGACTGTCTCAGGTTTAAGCTTTTGCTGAAGTCAAGCTACATGACCTCCTGCCTCTCCAGCTAGGCACAGCTTTCAAACTGCTAGAACTAGAACTACTTGTGGGATGGCGTGCTAACAAGGTCCCTTGGTCTGCTGCTGTCCTGGTGGAGGCAGCAGATGGAAAGCTCTGCAGCAGCAAAGGCACGAGATATTGATGGGTTAGAAGTCACAGAAGTGCCTGGGAATGGTGACACAGGAGTTGGGGCTTCTCTCCTCAAAAAGGTGATGGGATCGCTAGCCCTGCTGAAGTGCATCTACACCAGTGCAGGCAGTGTGGGCAACAAACAGCAGGAGGTGGAAGCCACTGTGCAGCAGGAAAACTGTGACATCTATCACAGAAATGTGGTGGTATGACTGGCATGACTGGAGTGCTGCAATGGATGGCTCTAAACTCTTCAGAAGGGATGGGCTAGGAAGGAGAGGCGGTGGGGTAGCCCTGTATGTTAGGGAGTGTTTTGCTTGTCTAGAGCTTAATAATGGTGATGACAGGGCTGAGTGTTTATGGGTAAGAACCAGGGGGTGATGGGAAGGTTGGAGGCTGTCTTGGGCATAGTGATCATGAATTAAAGTTTTCAATTCTTTGAAAAGTAAAGAGGGGGCTTAGCAGAACTGCCACCCTGGACTTCCGAAGGGCAGACTTTGACCTGTTTAGGAGACTGGTTGGCAGAGTCCCTTGGGAGGCAGTCCTGAGGGGCAAAGGAGTCCAGGAAGGCTGGATACTCTTCAAGATGGAAATCTTAACCCTGCAGGAGCAGGCTGTCCCCATGTGCCAAAAGATGAGCCAGCACAGAGTAAGACTGGCAGAACAGAGAGCTGTGGCTAGAGCTCAGGAAGAAAAGGGAGTCTTTGACCTCTGGAAGCAGGGGTAGGCTACTCAGGAGGACTATAAAGATGTCATGAGGCTGTACAGGGAGAAAATTAGAAGGGCCAAAGCCTGACTGGAGCCCAATTTGGCTACTGCTCTTAAAGACAATAAAAAGTTTTTATAAACACATAAGAAAAGGAGGACTAAGTGGAATCTCCATCCTTTATTGGATGAGGGGGGGAACAGTGATGAAGGATGAGGAAAAGGCTGAGGTACTTAATGTGTTCTTTGCCTCGGTCTTTAGCAAGACCAGTTGTTCTCTGGGTACCCAGCCCCCTGAGCTGGTAGATAGGGACAGGGAGCAGAATGAAGCCCTCAATCCATGAGGAAGCGGTCAGTGACCTGCTACATCTCTTAGATGTATGCAAGTCTATGGGGGCCAGACAGGATCCACCCAAGGGTACTGAGGGAGGTGGCAGAAGTGCTCTCCAAGCTTCTTTCCATCATTTATCAGCAGTTCTGGCTATCAGGGGAGGTCCCACTTGATTGGTGACTACCAAATGTGATGCCCATCTACAAGAAGGAAGGAGGACCTGGGGAACTCCAGCCTGCCAGGCAGACTTTGGGGACAGGGAAGCTCATGGAGCACATCATCCTGAGTGCCACCGTGCAGCACTTACAGGGCAGCCAGGTGATCAGGCCCAGTCAGCACAGGTTTGTGAAAGGCAGGTCCTGCTTGATGAACCTGATCTCCTTCTATGACAAGGTGATGTGCTCAGTGGATGAGGGGAAGGCTGTGGATGTTATCTACCAGTTACCTTCAGTAAGGCTTTTGACACTGTTTCCCACAGCATTTTCCTGGAGAAGCTGGCTGTTCATGGCTTAGACGAGCATATACTTCATTGGATTAAAAAGCTGCTGGGTGGCTGGGCCCAAAGAGTCATGGTGAGGGGAGTTAAATCAAATCCAGCTGCAGGACAGTCACTAGTGGTGTCCTCTAGGGCTCAGTACTGGGGACAGTTCTCT
>VXAL01010435.1:20910-33048 GCA_013399475.1 Chauna torquata | reverse complement strand
GCTCAGGTGGCCAGGAAGGCCAACAGCATCCTGGCTCGTATCTGAAGTGTGGCCAGCAGGACCAGGGATGTGATTGTCCCCCTGTACTCGGCTCTGGTGAGGCCGCACCTCGAGTACTGTGTTCAGTTTTGGGCCCCTCACAAGAAGGACATGGAGGTGCTGGAGCGTGTCCAGAGGAGGGCAGCAAAGCTGGTGAGGGGTCTGGAGAACAAGTCTGAGGAGCGGCTGAGGGAGCTGGGGCTGTTCAGGCTGGAGAAAAGGAGGCTCAGGGGAGACCTCATCGCTCTCTACAACTACCTTAAGGGAGGCTGCAGCGAGGTGGGGGTCAGTCTCTCGTCCCAAGCAACAAGCGATAAGACAAGAGGAAACAGCCTCAAGTTGCACCAGGGGAGGTTTAAGTTGGATATTAGGAAAAAATTTCTTCACTGAAAGGGTTGTGAAGCATTGGAACATGGAAGTAGTTGAGTCACCATCCCTGAAGGTACTCCAAAGATGTGTAGATGTGGTGCTTAGGGATATGGTTTAATGGTAGGTTAACAGTTGGACTAGATGATCTTAGAGGTCTTTTCCAGCCTAAATGATTCTATGAACTCTATCAGGCCTCCCTGAACTAACATTAATCATGACCATGATGGATAGCTTCCTTCAGTGGTGTCTCCTGAGGCAATAGTACAGTTGTTACACTGAGTCAGGCTTTAGTTCTGTGTTGCATTTAACCTGAATTTACTACTGAAGCTTACTGGTGATTCAGCTCCTTTAAGTCAGTGAGAGCCAGCTAGGAAACTACTCAGCATCTGCTGATCAGCATTTGTCTAAAGCATTTGCTGAGGGCTGATCTTCCACTCACCATATTTGACAACAGGACTACTTGAGTCTCTTCAGGCTGCCTTTTTTCTACACCTGTTGCTGACAAACTGCTAAATGGAAATGAAAAGCCATCCTTATATGTGACTACACCTACCCATCTAATCCTTTTGGTAAGAGCCATTCAGAACTAGGCACAGGAAGTATAGCAGTCATACCTGTCAGGTTTCTGGGCCAAGTGAGAAGAGAAAAATCAGTTGTACATGAAAGATGTTCCACAATGTTAAGATGCAGGTAGGAACACAGTCACCTTTCTTACTCATGGGTTTCCAAGTAGATACTTAGAGAACATGACAATCTAAACAGCTCCTCTGAAGAAGCATGCTCTAGTTTGTTGCTTGTTGTGGAAAGGTGTGTAGAAAAATCCAATGAGAAGCAATTTAAGAGCTTTGCATTTGCAGTGGACTTACCTGTCATGGCAATGTTCAGTTAAACAATACCAAGCTGATTGTTACGGTCAGGTTAAGTTATCAGACTTCAGGCTTTATGTGTTTGAAAACTGACCTTCATCTATAGTAAGGAAAAGCAGCTAGTACTCCCATTTCCATTGGCTGCAGATGGGGAAAAGAAAAAAAAAGCAAGTATTAGAAGGACCTTGTTTGGGGAAGAATAGTTGCATTTGGGGGGGCATTTAAAAAAAAGAAATTACTGAATAAGCTATTTTAGTATTGAAATTTCCCTTAACTTTTTAAAAGGGAAACAGTAGTAATCTAGCAGGCTTCCAATGTATTAAGAATTGCTACCTTTTAACAATAAGACTTGTGGAATGTTAGAACTGATTCTCAGCTATAAGGATTCTTATTTCAGCAGAAAAACTACTGCAAACTTATAACTACTTTTGTAGCCTTAACCTAGTTGCAGGAGAAGTGCTAACTGGGACAGTCAATGAGACAACCACATCGCACTTTAATAACTTACTAATTTGAAGCTAGTTACTTAAGAACACTTAATTATACATTTGTGTACTAATCATCATGTTTCACTAATTTAGTCTACAAACTGATAGGCTAAATGCCAGCCTTCATGAATTTTGCTACTGAGAATTAGTATTGTTGCTGTGTCAAACAGCAAGTTGAGCAGGGAAAAAGTCTCCCAAGAGAAGGAAATGGCAACACCAGCTACATGTAAACTTACAAATGCAGAGGGACACCACAGTATCATTAAACTTGGAATAAACAGTGAAAAACATGTTTTGTTTCTAAATATATAGAGCTGAGGCAAATCACTTGGTGAAAGCTAAGCTCCAGAATGGCTAAAGCTGGATCCAAGATCACCACCTACGCAAGGACTACATTTGTTATAGAACAAGACAAGATAGAAAAATATTAAAATCAACAAGAAAAAGCTTCCTTTGATTAGAGACCATTTCTTAAATACATGACTTGAAAAAGAAAGTCTAGCTGTATTATAGATACTTCCCTACCCTTCAAGTCTGAAAAATATCTAGGAGGAAGAGTCTGATTTAAAGCCCAGAGATCAATAACTGACCAGGTACCTAAAACAACGATTTGAAAGCTTCCACCAGTCAGTCTCCTGTAGCTTCACATGTGGGGCATGTCTGAGAAAGTATGCATGCTCAGGGTCTCTACAGAATTGAAGGTCCATAAGAGCTGTTACCTAAGACAAAGAATAGCCACATGCTCCTACTTTAATCTTACTACTTTTGATAGTGAGCCTCTTAACGTGCTAGCAACTAGGGCAGCCAAGTTAGTGACTACTCAGAGCCGACTGTAACACGCAGACAATATGATAAACCTAACTGCAGCAGTCTACAACAGTGGCCTCCAAAGGCTCCCAGAACCAGACTTCAGTAGAGCCAGCAATACCTTCCTACAAAACTAGGGCTTGGATCACCTTCCCTAGAGTGAAAGTTAACTTTTATAGTTGGCCCGAAAATGGTCGATTTTAACTTGAGTTTAACATTGAAATGCTACAGTACATTGCAAGGCTAACAAACATGGCCTTGGTAACGTTAAAAAAAAACAATCCTGAATCACAGATTTGAGCAAGAAGAGATTCTTAACATTCATTTTGAACATTTCTGCCAAGAGTACTGGGAAGTTGCAGTTCTGAACCTATCAGAAAAGCATAATTAGCCCATTCCATGGCAGCATTTCTTGCTTCGGGCTTAACATGTAACCTACTTAGTCTGGGCTCTGGCCATTTATGGGAATACATGATAGAGCTGAAAGTCAAATACCCACTTGGAATGCATAGCTGTAGTTCTTGCCATGCTGGAACACAGCTTCAGAGTATTGATGGTAAATGCTGTTGCTTGAGACCCAAAGCACATGCTCGAGCAGAACATCAGAAAAGGTTATATAGGCCAACTCATCTCTTAGCTTGAAGTCATCCTTCCACCAAGGAAGCTTTTAGAAATACATAGATCCAACAATAAACACAGGATATATATTAAAATTCTTCCTCTAAGTCTCACACACCCACTGATAGTTATTCAGCACCTGATGAATCACTACTCTGATATTCAATACAACTGGGTATGTCACATTCCCTGTTACAATTATTTAGTCAGCAAGTCCACATATAGAGGCCTTGTTCAAGAAAATTAAGGGGGACTGTGGTGAACTGCAGGTGGCAAATTTAAAAAAAATACTCCAATATCTAGTTTACATTTATCACCATGACTGCACCAAGACAGATTTTAGAATATGCAGCTTGACTTGCAGCATTCAAGTCACATTTAAACTGTAGCATCAGGGTAATCAATTTCCATTGTTTGTACTTTATGGCCATGTAAAAAACATGGTTTTGGATACTACCTTCATTAAAAGTTACTGGTACTACTGATTAAACTATGGTAAGATTGAGCTGTTTGAACATCTCAAAGTAACCCATACATAAAATTTCTGGTGTGGCAGATATACATAAGGATATCTCCACAATAAATATTACTAATCTGTAGTTGGTGCTGACTCAGAACGGAAGCACTTCAAACAATTGATTCCATGCAGATCTGAAGTATGCCAAGCATCATGTCATTTGTTACTTACCTCTCATAACCAAAAATAGCTTGATGGCCTACAGTGAAAAGCCCCCACACTGCAAGTTTCACTGTCCTTACAGACACAGTAATGCTCGAGATGCTATTTGGCTACATAGTCCAAGCCACCCTTAAAGAAGCAGCTTTGGTATAACTGAGTATGCAATATTGCAAGTCTCTTCCTTAAGACAAAACTAACCACATAAGGGAACAAAACAGTGAATTCAATGCATCTTAAACATTTATCAGCAGGAAGGCAAGATAATCATGACCGTAAATTGCAGAATTTCAAGATGCTGAAGAGAAAAATAGCATTAGTTGTCATGACAATTTTGAGACTAACACCACCAAAAATACAGTGAGGAGACTGTTCTCTCCCCCTTGTTTTCTTCTTTCAGTTGCGTATGCTTGTCAGACAAGAACTAGTTTTTCCTACACCCACCAGTTTTTCAAGTTACACACACCAAGGAAGTTACTTTCACCTAAGAATTGGGAGCTATTTTGAGACATTAACTGCTTCTAACTTTCCATATTAGATGATCTTGCTACCTATTATGTCCAATTATACAGTTGCAGAAAGCACGCTGTAGAAGGGGTAAGGGTGTAGCCTTACTGTCTGTCCAATAAATACATGTTGGTATTTGAGAACACAGGATCTACAACCAAACTCAGACCAAGTCTCCCATTTCCAGATGGACAAAGCCACCGTGCAGTGCTCTTCATCTTCAGTGCATTGCTATTAAAGGACTCTGAAACAGTTGTTTAAAAATGGTTCTTACGAATTGCTGTGCCAACCAAAAATGGACAACTAAAATAAAGCAGGCAGCAGCCTTGCATAGTTTATAGTCCAAACATGTGCATATAATCAGATACCAGAAAAAATGAAATCCCTTAAGTTTCCCCTAAGACAATATAACAACTACCCACCAAAAAAAAAAAAACCATGCATTTTAGTTAACATGGTAAGACAAGCCAAGTAAAAATTCAGAAAAAAATATGGGGTGGTTTATTGTTGCATAAAGTTAGACATCATTTGGTATGACATGTATAGCCTGCAAATCCAAAATACATTAAGATTCCACTTTCAGCAGCAGGTTTTGCTAATGGTAGGTTAAATTACAGTAAATTCACCCAGAAGCTGATACATTCCAAACAAAAAAAGGGATGCCTAAATTAACACCAGGAAATTTTTGAAAGTAAAATGCATCTTGTTTGCAGGGCTTTTAGAAAAGCAGGAACCTGCTACTTTCATTATCTGGGGTAGGACAGAGATCCATTACATTAGACCACATTAATAGGTTTCAACAGCAGCAAAAGAAGTGCTAGGTGACTTTAACAGCATGCACAGAGAGCTCAATTTTGTCTCATTCCATGCGTTTCCACCCTCTAAAAAAAAGAGGGACACTTTGGGAAGCTGTTTTTCCCCAAATCTATTTCTATATACATCAGGAATAGAAGAAATCCGAAATACTGTCTCAGGAAGCAGAACCAAACCATAGCTTAATGCGTTTCCAGTAAGGAAGTCAGTTTAACATGCAACTATTTCACCCCACCAAATTCTTGTTTCTACTCTCATACCAGTTTGTCACCCCATTTTGCTGCTTGCAAGGAGGAGACCACTACCACACTAATAAGGGACACCTTTCATTGATCCACAACAATTAAACTCTCAAAAAAAAAAAACAGGTATTTTGTTCTTTGACAGTTCTGGAAGTCAACACAACACAGCTCATTCCAGTGGTTCTGTTTACAGTGCAGCTGTACTGGTTAACTAATGGGGTGACAGACAACACAGAAGAACTGCAGTTCCTGACAGAAGAAAGCATATCCCCAACGGTACAAACCTCCTGCAAACAGTACAATCATGCAATTAATTCACAGCTTAAGTGTGCTAACACAGCGCTGGCTGGTGAGCTACTTCCCTGGCCACTTGGAAATTAAATGCCAGTCATAATATCCTTCAAACAAAATATACAAGTGAAAATATCTTTTGAAAAAAGGCCTAGGTAGGAAAAGAAAAAGACAATGGAATCAAATGCTGGCCAAAGTGACTCTCACTAACAGCAGCTACTTAGAGCTAATAACATTTAATTCAGAAGACTGAGGGCATTAATGCAAAAGCAAGAAGAAAAGAATCAATACTGACGAACTGCAGTCTTGTTAGCTGAAGCTGAAAAGTAAATTAACCATAAATGATTGAAGTAATTTGGACAAGTAAAAGCCCTAGAAGAAAGGATGTAACTACTGCCCTCACAGGCTTTCTTTTGCTAAATATCCATACTTGCAGAAGTAGTTCTGCTTCTTTGTGCCAGGCTGCATACCAATGGTGGCATACACATTGCTTTCAGGAAAGCAGTAACAAGGAAAGACCACGCATCTATAGCCCTGACTCAACTGGGTGACATTGCTCTACACCCTGTATCTGAAACAATCCACCATTTTAATCAACAGCTGATCAGTGCTGACAAGCTCAAAGCTGACACCTGCGCTGGTGGGTGGACCACATCCAAGGACTCGCCACAGTATTTTCTCTTTCTCTACAAGTATGGAAATACGTATCTTAGTGAAAATCCAAACTGACCAAGCCAGTTATCAGTGTCTGAAAAAGCCCATGCATATGAAAACAGCTGTAAGCTTTATTTTATCTCATAGTTTTTAACATGGCTACTTCTGCAGAAGGAATTCTTATCAGGAAGAAAAGCCTTTCAAGATATAAAGTAGCAACAAGTAGCATAAGCAAGGACTCCTCTTACTTTTGGCAGTGGCAAATCTCTCCAAAAATTACTTTAAAAGAAAAAAACAACATTACTCTGAGGATTCTAAAACAGGTATTGAGAAAGTAATCCAGCTGGAGTTACTTCTTTGTCAAAAGAAAAAAATAACCCATTTTAGCTCTCCAACTTCAGCATCAGTCAACACCTTTGCTATAAGTAACATTAGACACCTGTTCAGTATACATTTAATCCCAATCTGGTATCACAAAAGGCTGAAGTGACTCCATAGTTGCTCCAAAGCAGGTACCAGAAGTTAAGTATTTGTGGAGGAATACATTCTACTCCAGAAGTTTAACTTCTTTGGAAGACTGCAGTAGGATTTGTCACACACAGCATGCAACCTCATTTAAATGTTAAAAATTTAAAGACTTTCTCCTGTTTTCACAGCAATAAAACACGTAATTCAACTCCCCAAAACATTTTTTACATTCAAGTTCCACCCTGTATGTTTGATTTACATGGGAAGCTACTCAGGCACTCGTATTTATAAACAAGATTTGACCGTTAAGAAGAATACAGAGTATTTACAGTTTCAGATGCAAGTTTAAAAGTTTTCAACTTCAGTGTATTTCAGAAACACTAAAACCATAGATGCACTGTAGACTAGTGACTGACTATATTTACAGGGAGAACCACTCCTCCAACCCTGTAGAAAACATCTCTTCTCACTTTGAAAGGTCAAAACTTCCACAGATAAACTGTTTGGACCAGCAATAAAGTCTACCCATTAGAAGCCAGGAAAAAAAAGCTGCATGCAGTAGAGATGCTTTGGAATCAGTTTTTTTTTTTTATTTTTAAACCCTATACTTGTTAAGTTGACAGTGCTGGAATGGCTGATGCAGTAGCACAGCCCGTATGTGTATATGCACAGGATACATTTCTAGTATTAAGTTCTTGTGTCTGTTGCAAAGAAGTTATATGCAAAGCCTGAAACAGAAGGTCTGATTACTCACGAACAACAGGTGGATCTGATCTTTCACCTTTACTGCTAGCATTCACAGACAAACTGGTATTCTGAAAAACGTACATAAGGATATTCTCCTTCAGCAGTCCTGAAGTACTGTTACCATCCAGAGCAGTAACTGAATCCACACTTGATTTCAAGCATCTACTTCAAGTTTTGGAAGACAGACTGATCACTTGATTCCACATGATGACAACCAAAGTCCTTTGCTGCACTGAAACAGCAGCTGCTACACAGATCTCCATCTCCTCTGTAGTACCGTGCACTACTGCTTTGCAACAGCACCCTGAGGACAAAAGAATCCGCGCCTACTTCCCCAACATAGTTGTAATAGCCTTGCTATTGTCAGCCATGTGAGCTTGTAATCATTAGAAATACAGGAAATTAAGTGGATCTGTAATCAGACTCTGTAGCCTGCATTCCTTTGCTAGGCAACAGAAGAGAAATTTAACTTCTATATTCAGACACCTTAACAGCACATGACTATGCAAAAACTGGCTTTAGAATCCAACTCTAGCAAAGGGCAACTTCTTCCACAGTTGCTAAGTTAGCTAATATTAACACTTGATACAAATATTAGCTATCATAATAGAAAATTACACACCGGAAAAAATAGTCTCTTAAAACTTATTCTGTCCAAGTGTGAGATTACCAATCTTGAAGAAATTGAACTTTTTAATATTTGGAATTAAAAGATTGCACAATACATGCCAAAACACCTCCCAGAGGCTAAGAGGCTAGGATGAAAGCAGCAGTTACATCAGTTGAGAACTAAAACCTCTTCTCTTGGTACTAGGCTGCTAATAACAGATCAGCTAACACATCACTAATTTCTGCACACATCTTATAGCACACAGGATTGTAGTTAAGAACTGCAGCCAGAAGCATAAAGTCTGGACATCGTTTATTCAGTAAAAGTGGGACCACTTCTCCCTGGAGAAGTCTAAAGCCACTAACAAGAGCTACTCTGACAAGCTGAGCATGTACAATCATTTTACTCACGTCACTGGAAGTAGCAACTACAAAGTGAGTACTACTGTTAGGTACAGAGCTAACAGGAAACCAGATTCTCAGATTTTCCCCACACACAAAGTATTATGTTATAAATATTTTCATGATTATTCATATCCAGAAGTTATAGCACTACTGCAAAACATACCTGTAACAGGTTCAAGAAACCACTAGTAAAATTCAGGGAATATAACGCCCTAATTCAGGTTTCTTAAGGGTTGCTACACTTTCTCCAGCAACAACGAAGCATTGTGAACCTCTCACAATGAAGTGAGAAAAAACAGCGCACACACATCTGAATAACTAAATATCCATTTTTCTGAATATGGGGACAGGAACGTGACAGTGCTGGGGAGACTGAACATTCAGCATTAGTAGGCATGGTTTTTTTTTTTTTTTAAATACACACTTTTTATATCTACCTCTCTCTCTCTCAATAAATAAATAAATAAAGGAACTTATTGCTGAGAACTAGTAGTAAAGCACTATTTTTCCCATGACTAGGAAAGAAGGTTTGACTTTTCATTTTTATAATCTAGCCATTACCAACTAAACTTTCTGGTGTCAACTTCACATTTCTGTGCGATTTGTTTTTTCTCTATACCTGTATACTAAGTACTTCACAACTCCCTGACACGCTCATTTGAGCTGATTACAAAGAGTCAGACAATAAAGCTCCATGGCAAGCACACATCTGACCTTCATTTGTACAGAAACACAGCAGTTTCACACAGACATGTTCTGAACCACTAGGCAGATGCTTGCTCAACCACCACTGGAAAAATGTCTATTTACTGACAGAACAGAAACACCAAGCGGAAGAGCATCTAGAAAAGGAGAAGTAAACACTAGAATCAAAAAATAAAAGAAGCTAGAAGTCTCCTGAACATCTGTAAAGTCTGACAAAGTAACAGAGTATTTCACTATATACAGAGACGCTCAATGTGAGAGCAAGAATCAGTATTTGTAATACTTCTGGGATGTTTTGGCTGTGACTGTATATGTATTCTGAACTGCTAATCTACATGTAAATGCAGTAAGTCAAGAGCAGTGTGTGACCACTGAACAGAATTAAAACACCCTACTTATCCCAGAAATCTCTCTTCTCATTCATTATATTGTCTCTAGTCCCAAGAGAATCCACATTAAAAAAAAAAATTGTACTAGGCTACTACTCACAGTATTAAGAAATATTGTAAGATATAGAAATTGCTATATATGCCTTTTCCTATTGAGTGCCACATATATGGAAGACGGAGCAAGATTTCTGTAAGTTCTCCAACTAATACACCAAAGAAATTTGACATACATTATCTTTTCTAATTTACTTAGAGGACTAAGCCATCACCCAAGCTCTAGAATTACACATGACTGAAGACCAGTTACGTGCTTAGAGCACCTTGATGCCTCTGTGTTCACTGTTTTGCACAAACTAAGATCAAAATGCACACCCCCAAGGTGATTCTTCTGTCCTGCAAGACCTTTGGTACCAACAAACTACACGTAATACAAGTGCCACTGCTTCAAACGATGTTAAATATTTTTCTATCTGTCATCCAATAGCATGTCTACTTACAGAGAGATTAGATGATAAAAATACCTACTGATTGTCTCATACTATAACTTATATGAAAACATTAGCTTTGTAAAGTTAACGAAGTGACTCAGGACAGAAAACTCTACTGCTCATTTTGTCCACTCACGTCAACTGTTTCCCTGTAAGAGATCACATGGCAAGGGGAAAGGGCACAACTGCGAGGATACAGTACGGCTAAGCTATATTTAGTTTTTAGGGCTAGTTAACACTGACGTACCTTTAAGATGCAAAATTTCAGTATCAGAGTGTAACTCTGAATTCTGAGGTTCATGTTTCAATGAGAAGTTATTTTAAAACAAAAACAGAAGTTGTCTCTAGCTTGCCAAAAGCACAGCTTTTTCATTCCACTATACTAGACATCATCCCCAAGTTGTGTGTGAATGTTTACACTATTTGGTGCGCTGCTTGCTAGACATTCTTAGGTACTTTAAATGCCATAAAAGAACAAGTCACCTCACCTAACTATAGAGGAAAAAAAAGTCCTTTTGCTCACAGTAGTTGCATGGGTGATGTGCCAAGAACTTCCTAGGCATGCCGGCTGTAACAGATACACGCAGGTGGATAGCATTTTTCCTGCTAGAAATCAGAAACAAGACTGATTAGTTTTGTCACGAATTGTTATTTATTGAGTGGTACTCTACTTTGTACAGAGATACAAGCCTCCAAAATCTCACAATCTAAGTCACAATTCGGCTAATATATTCCACAGAGAGATCATATGTTCACATTCAAAGGAAATCTTTGAAGTCTTGCTAACAGCAGGGTTAAGTTTAATGTATTCTAAACAATCATTTGTTCTTCAGTTTATCCACTACATCAACTGGAACTACAACACAAAAATCAAAATTCCTTCAGCATTAAAAGAAAAGCCTCAAACCCTTCTCTATCTGTACATTATCTTCAAGCATATTTATATTTACAACAGAGATCCAAACACCAGAAATCTAGAGCTACCCTCTCAAACATGTTAGGCATGTTCTGTAGTCAACTCTAAGCGCTCTTTGCATGCATTAACCCTTACTACAGCTTTAGAGCTTATCTATACTATTAACTCATGCTCATTAAACTCCCTAGAGAACTGTCCCTTTGCCTGCTGCTTTCTAAAGCATCAGATTTAATAAGAAAACTTCAAAATCAGATCTCACATGTAACCTACACCTAAGCTAACAATCCAATTCTTTCAATATTGGCAAAGTTGACTTCATAACTACCCTGACAGGTCCCATTAATGCTGCTTTAAATAAGCCTAAGGCATGTCTTGTACCTGAGAAAAAGCTACTCAGATCAAATGCATTTTCATTACTTTGAGGAAAAAAATAATGGATCTGCACTAAGTTCAACCACACATTTTACATACGAAGTCAAAACGTGAAACCGCTGCTAAAACACCAATATGATTTTATAACAGGCTTCAATTAGTAACTGCCATTTAGCAGTGTCAAATCTGGCCTTCAAGCAGTGCCTCAAAGTAATGAAAGAGTCCGGGGCCCGCGGAGGTGCAGGCATCCTGCCTTGTAAGGCCGTACCTCTGGAGAGCATCCCTAACGGGCTGGACAGAGGAGCGCTCAGCCCCCAGCCACCCCGAGCCACCGCATCCCTGCTGCGCCTTTCTGCGAAGGGATGACCTCAGCCAGCCGGCGGGAGGCCGGGACGCGACCACAAGCGCCAGCCTCACGTGCAGAAGTGACCGGGCAGCAAGCGACGGTCACGTCCCCTCCCCGGCCTTCACCCTCGACGCGGCCCGGCCAGCGGGGGGATTAATGGCGGCAGAGCAGCGCCTTCCTTCGCGGTAAGCGCCGCCGCCCGCGCCCCGCCCGCGCCAGCCGAGGGAGCGGCGCCAGGGGAAGGCGGCACGGGCGGCACCCGCACCCCTACCTGCAGCCCCGCCGCTGTCCCTGCCGCGGTGCCCGGCAGCGGCGGGCCGCCC
>VXAL01010435.1:4096-19713 GCA_013399475.1 Chauna torquata | reverse complement strand
GGCCCCGGGACGGGCGGGCGGGAGCCCGCAGCCCGGCCGCCCCCTCACGGAGGGACCCGCGCCTTCAGCCGCTCCCCGCTCTTGTGTTGCAGTGCTTTCCTGCGTAGCTGCGGCGAGGAGAAGTCTTGGAGCTGGAATCCCTCAAATAACCTTTAAAGATGAAGGTAGGCTAACTCCTGAGCTGGGCACGGCTCGCGTTTCCCCTCGCTGGCCGCTCTGGCAATTTCGGTTTTAATCGCACGTCTTCACCGAGCAACAGTAGGGTAACGCTGGCTGGGGATTCGCGCATGCTGCAAATCCTGTTTCTGCTCTCCAGCCGAGGTGTGGGTGAGCTAAGCTCTTATCGTCTTGCAGTAGTAGTCTGAAAATTCACGGTGTCTTTGAGTTGTCGTCCTTTGGGCTACTGTCTTTAAATGCTTCCTGTATCAGCAGCCGCTATTGCAAGTTTGCAAAACCACAGCTTTTGTCCCGTCTTAGCTGTTGCTGTTTTTTTCCAGTACAAAGGCTTAACAACTGCAGGATAACTCGCAAAAGAGAGAAGAACTTTTCTTGCCTTCAGAGCTGAAGAAGTAATAACAATTAAAAATCAACAACAACAAAACAGTGTCTTAATATTCTACGCTGGTTTCCTGTCTTGATGGACATTTTCAGCATGGTGATTTTGCCCTTGCTTCTCTGCTGTTACAAGCACATTAAGTGAAATGTTCAGTAATGAAGTCCAGATTAAGGAAAAAATGATGAAAAATATTTCCTTCTCTTAAAATGTATAAGCAGCTAAGCTCTGTTAAAGGCGTTTCAAGAAAAAAATAATAGTTAATAACTGTTTGAAAGATCAGAGCAAATTTCTCTAGAGATCTCCTTTTAGTCAGCAGGAGAAAAAGTCCTATATATAGAATGGTATAGACTTAATTGTAGGTATTGGGATGATAACAGTCTCAAATGCATTAAATAATCTGTGTCATTGAATTGCTTATAACTGAAAAAAGTGCAGTTATCTTTTATACTGCAGTTCTGTAGTTGAAATATTTTCCTTTTGTATGTTGTATAAGAATGACTTGAATTAATAGTCATTCTTATACATTATTACCCTTTTTGTAAGGAAATATTTCAAATATCAGTTCAACGCTCTCAAAGATATTTCTAGGAGAGTAATTAGGCTGACAGAATTGGGGGGTCAACATCACTGTGTGAAAGCCGCCTTCCTGTAACTTGTTTGGTTTTTTTTTATTATTATTATTATTTGAAGAGCAGACTGATTGCAGTTCTGAGTACAGGCATTGTTATCACTTAAAGATCAATAAGTCTCAAAGTTTAGATGAACAATCAAATATATGATGATACAGCTGTAAAAATAAGTAAGAACTAAACTTTGTTCCTGTTTTTTGTTTTTTAATAGGCAGCAGATGAGCCTGCCTACCTGACAGTGGGAACTGATGTCAGTGCCAAGTACCGTGGTGCCTTCTGTGAGGCAAAGATTAAGACAGTGAAAAGGCTTGTGAAAGTCAAGGTAGTATACTGTGGTTGTTGCTGGTTTTATTAAAGTGCTGTGTTGAACGGGCTCTCAGAGAAGATCAAAATCCTGAAGATTAGGAAATGTTCATCAATTTACTGTATGAATTTTAAGAACACTTGAATGTTGGTGCAGTTATGATTTTCATGTTTTTATTTTTTTCCCAAATTTTTGTTTAGGAGGATGCTGAAACAAGAATGGGCTTAAAAATTACCTATTCGTGCTACTTACTTCCTGATCACGGCTGTCTTCTGTTTGTGAATGCATCAGTTTCACAGCAATGAGTTTTGATGTTACGAATAGAGGTTTATGGCTTTACATGAGTAATGAGGGATAAGAGCAAACTCTTCGGAAGCTAAGATTCCAGTTCATTCCAGCTGACATTGTCAGTTTTACTTAAGAGGCAATGCCAAAATAAATCAACATAAGAACAAAAAAAGGTGGCAATAGTTAGCTTTTTAGATCAGATTTTAGAAATCTCCAGGGTGATATTTGTTAGTTTTGAGCATCTTGCTGCCACTTCTAAAGCAGCGTGCTTTAGCTGTAGCTAAGTTCCAATGTAAGCATAGTACTGGCCCTTAATATTCATTTATGTTTACAGGTCTTATGCCAAAACAACCAAAAAAGAAAGTCATTATTTTGATGTTGCGGTACTATTGTTAATGCTAACGTGGGAAAACAAGAATAAAGCCTAGTTAAATAAAAGTTAAGAATGCAAAGTAGAGTACAGAAGTTGTTCTTGTACTTTGTTCTCTCAAATTCTTCCCACTTCATACTTTCTAGTCCACTGTCCAGGATATGTAAATAAGGCACTAGTGACCCAAAAAAACTTACCAAATAGAGATGAAAGCTTCTTTTTAGAACTACACATCTAAGTTTTCATGTGCTTTAATGCTTAGATCAAGTAGAACAAGCTATCAGCCTCTTCAGGTACATAAGATCATATCACTTTATCAGAGTTCTTTTCATGATTTAAAAAAAAAAAATACAGATCTTTCAGTCTTTTCCCCTGTTCTTAATGAGTACTTTTAGAAATTTGTGATGTTCTTTGAAATCTGTGTTAATGAGATGCTCTGTAGGAAGCAATGTGCTGCCCTTCCTGGTGCGACATCCTTGATTTTTGTATCGATGTCTCTGGACTGAGTATTTGGGCTGTTCATGGGTGTGAGTTTCTTCTACTCTTATAGAATGATATGCTTTATTACTCCGTGATAAGACTTGTAAGTATAACAATAACAATTGAAGTTTTAGCAAGCTAAGCCTGATACTGTAATTAAGAGCGTGTGGACACACCCCAGCATACTTCCCAAGTCCAAAGAGTCCAGCAGTCTTTTCCTGAGTAGCAGGGCTACCTGTATTCATCTCAATGCTGGTACAAAACTTTAAGTAAAAACTGCGTGAACTGTGTTATTATTTGAATTCATAGTACTGCAAACTGCATTCTAGCATGCTACTAACATTTATAAATACAGCTACAGTGTAGACTAGTTGAACGATAAATAGAGGGAGCTAGAAAACTGGACATCTTTACAGGTGGAAAGGAAGTTCTTTGAATTTTTTGGTTCCTGAAAAGAATTAGGAAATTTGGAATTTTTGGTTAAAACACGTTGGGTACTTAGGTAGCTCTTTTTGCTATGGAAAATGGCAGTGAAACAGTTAATACTGTTAACATTAAATATTTGTCCTTTATGTTTCTAAACTGAGTCTCCGCAAACTCAGGGAATGAAATTGCATAGGCTTATGTTCATTCTGTGCCATCAGTGTTACTCTCTCAGACAGGATTTTAAAGGGAAAAATCTGGTTTACTTACGCTGTAACTGATCCTTATTTTAATTACACTTTTAGTGGTTCACGTCTTTACCATAGAAACTTTCTCTTGTTCAAGGTAGCAGAAATGATGACATTGTGGTCAGTTCATTGATTTTTTTGATATATATTTTAACACAGAGAGCTTTGTATTTTGGTTGCAGTTTAGTACTCAAACAATGCATTGTTATGAAGTGCTACAGTTTAAAAGTAGAGAGATAGAGATTTTAAGTCCATTAATCTTCTGATCTGTAGACCCAATTCCAGGTATACCCTGGATTGCATCGATATCCAAACTTACATCAAAAACTTAGGTTCTTTTCCTTGGAATGCCTGATGTCTTATTTGCCCTGTTCTTTAAATATGGTGTTTCAGGTTGAGTGTTAAGTGTGATACTTCAGGCTTCCTGTGAGTAAAACCATCCATGCCAAGAGTTTTGTGTTCAATAGTGTTCGAGTACGTTTGATTAATAAAGATCTTATTTTCCAGAATATTATTACCCTTTCATATGCTTTTTATATACCATTAAAAATATTAAGATATGTATAAAAAAAAGTTTATGAATATCTTTCAGGTGGTCTTGAAGGGGGATAACTCAACTCAGTTAGTGCAAGATGATCAAGTGAAAGGACCTCTAAGAGTATGTACATTGCATGCCTTTTTTTCTTAATCACATAGATGATTTGTAAAATTGAAAGTTTTGATGCTGTTTATCTGGGTACCTGATCTACAGAATTTAAATCAACAGGAGGAAGCCCTTTGCTTTCAATCAGATGCATTCTGAATAGGTAGTGTTAACTCTTGTAGTTTGTGGAGGCTGTTTATGCTTTTCCATATAGCATACTTCGTATGCAAACAGTGTTGCACATGCTGATTTTTGAAACTTCTTATAAGTAATGTTGATCTTGATTCCAAGAAGCTAAATTCAGGGCCATCAGATAATAGTAAATATGATTGTTCTAAATGTGCTTTTAAAGTAGTTTATGTATTTTATATAAAAATACATGTTGATTTGTATTTTTATACCTAACAGTTGTCTGCTAAAACGGCTGCATTACAGAACACTGACTGCAAATAGAGCTCTTTAGTGATCATCTATTTTGTCTTTTTCTTTTCTCTGTAGCTACTGCAAGAACACCAATGTATGTTGCAGGCTGTTACTTAAATTCTGATCTGGCTGACAGTACAACAATGAATAAAAATGTTTGACTTTAGAGCAAATGGTATAAGTGTTTTAAAGTATAAGAAATAGTACATACATCAATAATAAAGTAACAATTCCTTTGATTGAATGGTTGAATATTTCTTTCCAATTAGCCTTCTATTATTTCTTGTTATGGTGTAAGTCATGCTGAAATTAGATGTTTCGAGTTCCTTACTGCTTTGTTGTCTACTTAGAGCTCAGCTTTCGTGCTTACGAACCTTTGTTCTTAGCAGCTATATAACTACATTTCTCAAAGTAATGTTTAGCTAAAATGAATCTTAAAAAAACAAACAAAAAAACCCCTGTCTTACTGGAAGAATTAATGCTTACATGAGTTTCACCTCCATTACTTGTGTTCGGGATTATACATAACCTTGAGATACTCCTTTTTGCAGGTTGGTGCAATGGTTGAAACCAAAATGCCTGACGGATCCTTTCAAGAAGCTGTTATCAGCAAGTTGACAGATGCTAGTTGGTATACTGTAGGTAAGTAGCCACATGTTTTCATTTACAGTCTCTAATCTTTGAACAATATATTTCTAATTATAGATAATAATGTAAGTAATTATATCCTGTATTGTAAAAGCTGAGATTTTGGAGGGGACTTTGTCTTCCATGTTTTGTTGCATTTTCTATTTAAAATAAGATAATAATTATTTGATGTTGAGGTAGGCTGTTGCAGAGATAATTGCAGGGCTCAGCAGTAAAGTTTTACTTGGCACAACATCTGTATGCTGATGCTGGTTTCAGTCACTGGAATTTGAACTACTTTTTGCAGATTTTAAGACATAAACTTCAAAATTGCATTTCTAGCTGAAAACTCGTGCCATGTAATGAATAACTGACATGCAAGCATTGTTTCACGGTGCAGTCTCATACACGTGAAAAACATTGGTAGTACCAATAGCTTATGTACGTTCTGAAGTGATTCCTCTGTTTTGTGTAGAGTTGAGTCATATTTTGTATGAAAGAACAGAAGAAAGGAATTTGTTTTTTAAGAAATTGATACATTACACCTTAAAAAGAAAAGAGGGGACATTCTTCCATAACTTAAAATAAACTGTTGGCTTAAATAATTTTCAAATAATGAGTATATCTAAAGTAAAGTAGAAAACAACTTTGCTTCTTGTGCTGGAGGTTCATGCATTTTTCAGTTATTGAAACAAACCTCAGAATGCGGAGTCGGCAAAATTTCAGTGTTGAATATGGATTTATTGCAAGATAAACTTCATTATCCTGAATAATTAGAATTGCTTCTTCCGATATCTAGATTTTTCTGAAACAACTTTAACAGTAGGGTGACAACAGCCAGCAACACTCAAGTAATACTAGATCAGCAAATTTAAAAAAACACAGTAATTCAATCAAATAGCTTTGCAAGTACCCAGCTTGGAGGAAACATGCTACTCTTAATTGTCCTGTACATTCTATTCTTCTCCACTGCTTTTGACATCGATACTTGTAAATTTAAATTGTTTTAAATTGTTGTTTGTTTCTTCTTACCAGCTGCTTTATATACAGAACGTATTCAGGTTTTACTTCATATTTTTCAGTACCCTGCTGAGGAGTCCCATATAGCACAAAGTGTCAATTCTATGGATTCAGTACCACCCCCCCCTTTTTTTTCCTTCTCCTCATTAAGATAGAAGATATTTTCAGTAATCCAACTTTTCTATTGCAGTACGTAAGCCTACGTAGTCTTTGGTGGGATCAGGATACGACTCTCACTAGAGAGTCAATTTGGAAGGATTTACCACTATATGATTATTATTACTGCAAGCTTTAAATGTAAGC
This sequence comes from Chauna torquata, assembly GCA_013399475.1. Taxonomy (NCBI): domain Eukaryota; kingdom Metazoa; phylum Chordata; class Aves; order Anseriformes; family Anhimidae; genus Chauna; species Chauna torquata. The sequence goes on along the minus strand of VXAL01010435.1, from coordinate 13,399 downwards.
CAGTTGACTTATCAGTTGACAAAGCTCACTGCTCTTTGCATTTTGTATCATCATATCTCATCATCAAATATCAGGAAGCACTTCTTTACTGTGCAGGTGATCAAGCACTGGCATAGGTTACCCAGAGATGTTGTGGAGTCTCCTCCTTGGAGATCTTCAAAAGCCACCTGGATGTGGTCCTGGGCACCCTGCTCTGGGTTTCCCTACTTGAGCAGGGGTTGGATCAGATGGACCCAGAGGTCCCTGCCAACCTCAGCCAGTCTGTCATTCTGTGATTTTCCTTCAAGTATATAACATTGCTATAAAATTCTAGATTTAGCTGTAAAATTGTAGTGTGTGTCAGGTCAGGGGGAAAAGACAGGCTTGTTTTGGAGTGTAGGTTTTAAATTTGCTTGGTCTTGCACTGTGATGTAACTTACTTGATGAAGAATGCTGGACTTTGTCTATGTAGGACTTAGATTTTGACCTTTCAGATGCAGAAGAGATAAGAAACTCATTCTTGTACTAATAATTTTATGGTTAATAAATTAGCATTTCCGTTTTGAAACTCTTCCTTATTTTAGTTTTTAAATAGCTTTTTTGCTAAATCTGAATTTGAAGTGTATTGAACTGAAATTGAACAATTTGCATCAGTAAACCAACCCTCCATATTCCTACTTCAGTGATTAAAAAGTCTATCAATTGATAAAATAAATGAATTTATTACAGATGAACTTCAAATCCCCTGTGTTGGTGGGTGGGTTTTTGTCTGTTTTTTTTTCTTCTTTTTCTTTGGAGCAGTACACTTCTGTCAAAAATCTTTAATTGATAAGCGGATAATTTGAAGTGTGAGTACATGCTCTGCCTTGTTTTAGTGGATTGTTTAGATTTAACAAGTTTTTGAGCACTGCACAGTAACAGATAAATCATGCGTGTCGTGATTTTTACATTATACATTTATTAAACTGCAGTTCCTCAGAAACTCAAACCAATAGCTGAATTTTTTTATTTTTTTTTTTTTGAAGAAATATCTTTTGACAGATAGGATAGAGAAAATAAGGTCATATGTTTTCCATACGCAAATGTATTAAGACTGCTAGGATTTTGTAAAAATTTGGAACGGTTGGGAGTAGGAGGGGATTTAAGTAATTCTGTGGTAAGTTAGCATGCAGTACTGTAATATGGCACATACAGTGTATATACCTATGACTGTGAAGATACAATTGTAGCACGCTGGAATTTACTTAGATCTTATGAACATTTTTATGAGCAGTGTGTGGTCGCTTGTTTATTGGTATTGAAAGCAGAGGAAATATTGTTCAAAGTAAGCAGATTATGAATTTTGTATCTTAATAACATGGTTATTTTAACTTTTAAAATTGAGGTAGTGTGCTAGGTTGAGTACAGAAACATCGAGGTGTGAAAAATAAGTCTTATTTTTAGCCTGCTTCTCCCGTTATATCTTTATAGAAAGTTTTGGATAGGCATTAGGTGTATGTTTGCGTTGCTGTCAAGTAAACAGAATTGCATTGGTTCTTGTTTAATAGGTGGTGGCCATACTACTTGGCAGTCTTATCGACTGATTCAGTCAAAGCTAAAAAGTAGAAAGGGAAGTGGATTAAACAGCTTTTCCAGTTCTAGAATGTTTTCGTGAATGTGGTCAGGCTTGATTTGGAGAGCAAAAGGGAAAGCTTGCGTTTAAGTAGTATGTGCTTCTCCTGTACTATTTTTTTCTGTTTTATGTAGCATCTCTTTCTCCGTGATTTAAAGGTAGGCTGATAAGGATAGTGAAACCAGTAATAAATACTGGTTAATGAATAAATAATAATTTGTTGTAGTGGGCTACTTCGTCACCAACGTAACAGAGCCACAATGTTGATTTTAAGAGTAGATCTCTTGTCTATTAGTGGTGTTCATCTGCTCAAAATAAATTTTATGTTTATGCTAGCTGCCATGGAATCATTATTTCACCTATTATTACATAGTAATGGCGTTAATGTAGCTATTTAGTCATATAGAAATTTTCAACTGTGGCATGGAAATACTCTTAGAGAGCTGAACTTTGAAGGTATAAGTAGGTGAGGAAACAAAAGCTGTTTGGAGTGGAAGTTTAACAGTGTCTGGAAAACTCCATTGCACGACTCAGCTCTCTCGTCTGCTGAAATGAATCTAAAGAGGGATGACAGTAATAGCAGTTTAAGTTCTTTGGGTAACAAATGGCTCAGTTGGATGTTTTAATCTTTTAAAACTTAATTATTTTAAATGAACTTACTTAAAATTTTTGAAGTGCTGCATTGATGCTTTTGGAGAGCTGAATATATTACTAGGTGATAATTACATAGCATTAGAACAGTCTGTATCAGATCTGTTTTCAGCAGAGCCATGTTTGAGTTACTGCTTACTTAGTATACCATCCACCTGATTCTCTGCTGATTTGTAAAATGCTGCAGGTAAATACTGCAATAATGTCTGAAATGACTTTTTAAAAAAAAAAAGAAAACAAGCTGTATCTACCACAGTGCATGGTTATATTTTCCTTCATTAACCTTTTCTGGAATCTTACAACTGTTACCGTAATTTCAGACAACAGAAATCCTTGTGTGTGTGTTCTTTAAGGAAACACTTTTATCTAACTTCTCAGAGCTAAAAGCAATGTAGTGTCTATATAAAAGTGCAAACCAGTATTTCAATTCAAGAAGCATCTGAAGAGTTGCTGTTAAATCAGCCTTTTTTCTTGCGTCATCAAAACGCATATCATTTTTCTTTTGACAAGGCTAAGGCCAGTAACCTTCAGGTGCTTAGATCTCTTGCTGAGTATGTGTAATTTAACCATACCTACAACTTGAAATGAAAGTAAAACGAGACCAAATACATTGTATACATACAAGCCTCCTGCCTTGTCTTTTGAAAGATAAAATCATGGAAAAGTTCTTCTAAAGAAAGAGAAAACGTGTCTAACACTCAGTTATTTTTCCTCTAAAATGAAAAGGAAATATGGAAATGAAAAACACTGAGGGCATCTGCAGTTTCTAGCAGACCTTGCTGTCCACCGTAGGGCTTTATATACTATTCAGAGTGAAAGAGAGTGTGAATTTTTATTTCTTTGAGAACTATGGTTTTCAGGCTTTTATGTAAGAGAAGACGTCTTTTTTTCCTTTTAAAATTATCTTGAAACAGCAGAATATTTTAGTATAAATAGTAATTTCTGTTATTTTTTTCAATGCTGCATGAGTCTGCGAAGCCAGTGGGCTTTTAATTTTTGGCTCTGGTACAGTGTTGTACATCATCATGGCCCAACTTTGGCTGTGCTGTGGGCCAAACACCACTTGTGAGACCTCTGTGAGCCCCATACCCCTGCTTGTGCTGCTCTCCAGACTCACGTGGTGGTAACTTCCTCCTCTCGTGTGGTCACCATGACAGTTTGCAGGGAATGCTGTTGTCTGAGTGAGTGTGTTGGGAGGAGTTTGATACCCAACTGCTCATCCTTGTGCAAGTGAAGTTTTGTGTGGTCTGAGTTGTTCAGGAAGTGAAGTATAGTTTTAGCCACAGATTGTGTCACTTTGGGCTATCACATTTAGGAGGGCAGGTGACAGAAATGAAAGGTAGTAAATATGTTGCATAGGTTTTGAAAATTCTAGTTCACAGTTCTGAAAATGATTATCATAAAATGAACCAACAGTGACGTCTTAGGACCTGCAGTAGCAGGATTGCTAACATGAGCTATCTATAGTCATATTTTTCTATTTAAGAAAAATACTTTCCTCTTCTGATGTTGTGTGGGGATACCTGCTTACAGGAAAAATTCACTTGGTCCTGTCTCCACTACACCTTTAAGCTCCAAATATGCCTTATTCCTTTATGAAGGGTAATAAAAGTTATCGGAGCCACCACAGACAGTTGATTTCATCCATGCCAGCGGCTTGACAGTTTGGTTTTTTGTAACGTCAACAGCACACTTTTTGTGCTATGTGCAAGACACTAGTCATGTCTGTGTGGCTGGTTTGACCAGTTCTTCTTCCCAGTATCCTGTTGAGTTCTACATCCCAGAAGCATCTTCTGGCTGTGTGTGTGTCATCCAGGAATCCTAAACGACAAGTGTGGCTGGGGAACTGCCAGTCATCCCCACTTAGCTGGTGCTCTGTACCTCCCCAACCCACCATAAGTCTCTTCTTCTTGTCTCCAAAATGTGGCTTGGGTGGATTTTGAAGAAATCCCATATTTACCTGGAATCCTTCTGTGGGGCGTATCATGGATTAAGTGTGTCTGTCGCACATCTAAAACTGTGCAACAGCTGCGTTGGTTGCTTTCTGAAGAACCTAGAAAAAAGAATAGCAGCATCACATTTTGTACTTCGGCGTGCTCAGTAGGTAGAATTTTTTTCTTTAATCTCTTTCTATGTAACAATAGTAAGATTACTGTAACATCTCAGAAAAAACAGCTTCAGACAGTAGGTTTTTGTAAGATGATAGTTTTATATGAGTAGTCTCAAAGTTCCTTCTTTTGTGTTTTCAGTGATATTTCATACACGTTTTTGCAGAGGAACTGAAGCTTATTTAAAATAGTTTAAAAAAAAACACTGAATTCTGTAGTCTCTACACACACACGCACACACAATTCACTGCAGCATCTTGTTACAAAGATGAATCAGGGATTATTGCAATCCTTGTCTACAAGGTCATTTAGCANCTTCGGCGTGCTCAGTAGGTAGAATTTTTTTCTTTAATCTCTTTCTATGTAACAATAGTAAGATTACTGTAACATCTCAGAAAAAACAGCTTCAGACAGTAGGTTTTTGTAAGATGATAGTTTTATATGAGTAGTCTCAAAGTTCCTTCTTTTGTGTTTTCAGTGATATTTCATACACGTTTTTGCAGAGGAACTGAAGCTTATTTAAAATAGTTTAAAAAAAAACACTGATCTCTGTAGTCTCTACACACACACACACACGCACACACAATACACTGCAGCATCTTGTTACAAAGATGAATCAGGGATTATTGCAATCCTTGTCTACAAGGTCATTTAGCAAGTATTGCCTGAATCCTGGTACTTTCTATATTGTTTCCACTGTTGAAAAACAAAAAGCTACAAAGCTTTTGCGCATTTGTAGATGCATTCATGGATAGCATCTCTGATAGCTCACAAATTACTACCCTGTCAGGCAGCTAGTGAAAATAAGTAAGTGTGCATAGTGACACAGGAACAGTTTTTACTTGTTGGTATGTACCTTTGTTGTCTTGGTAGACTTAAAAAAAATTTTGAATAGGAGGGGGAATGAGATAAAAATACTCGCTATGCAATATAGAATCTCTCCTGCTTTGGGCAATGACAGTAACATAACTTGTTGGATTTGAAGTTAGCAGGCAGATGCAGCCTTGAGGGTTGTTTTCCATATTCACTTGTCTATTACAAGACTGCCTTGTTCTGGTAAGACTGATTGCTCTGTGTACAAGTGATACTGTAACTATTATGAGGATGTTATCACTAGTCTCCTGCTTTGTTCTCCTTTTTCTTTCTTTTTAAGTAAATGAGAACAGATGTTGAGAAAGGGTTTTTGTAAGGACAGGATTAGTATTATTTTTGTTAATGGCATATGTAGGCATATACAGGCCTGCTACAGCCAGGGAATGGAAGTTACCTGCTCATCCATAGTGAGTGGAAAGTTGCTCTGTTTAATGAATTTTTGAGGTACTCAATTTTTAATCAACCAAGAATTTTTTTCTGGCTTTTTGGAAGTATTGCATTGATTCCCAGTGGAGTGTTTTGGTTTTTTGTCATAGCTTTGGCTTGCCTAGGCTTCCACAAACAGAAAAATAATTCAGTTCTGTTTCCTGTTATTATTGACAAGGTTGGGATGCAGTGAAAGTCTGAAATTTTCTGTTTTGTTTCCACTGTTTAAATATGCTTTATATGGAGCATATTGAGTTCCATATAGGGCATTCTTGGGAATCGACTTAGAACAAACATTATAATAGAGACTGTTCCTCCAAGCTATGCTACTTAGTCATCTTTTTTTCTCCTTCTGTCGGTGTTCTTCATTAAATAACACGCATTGGAAGAAAGGCCTCTGGCCAGCTTTTCCTCCTGTTATTCCTACTATGTTAGACTGACTTTTAAGTAGTAGGTTTAGGTTACTGGCTAGTATGTATCATTCTCTTTCCAGAAGTATTTGCCAAAGTAGTCAGCTGGTACACCCTATCACCCCAACCAGTACATGCCCACTTCAAGATTAGGCAATAGTGGTACGTAAAGGGCTTCTGCTTTTTTTTACTTGCTTCTTTGGAAGGACAGGATTGTAAGTTCCTCTTCTAATGTAAATATTGTGGCACTGTAAACACATCTTTTGATGACTGCATTATATGCGTGTGGAGAGACACATCCCTGTCTTCCATCCCTGTTTCCTTCCCTCCTTTACACAACTGATTCTGTTTAGTGAAATCCTTCTTACAGAGTACAACATGCAGAATTTCTGCTGTCAGAGAATTTGGAGTTGTGACAACAACTTATGTGGGAACTGATAATTAATACAAGTTGTTCAACATTAATTTAAAAGTTTTTAATTTGTCTCTTTGTTAGTACTAAGCATTTTAACTGAACAGTTTTGCTTCTGGATGTGGTTAAAAAGAGGAACGAATCTGCAGCTTTCAGCATATCCTAAGACTGTATTAAGTTCTTCTGCTCTGACTGCTATTGTACTATCAATTCAATTCAACTGCATTGCCAGAAACACTCTGCTGTCTGACCTACTGCTTATATTTATGAAATCCGTAATACACAATGCTATATGTTGAAAGGACATTCTCTTAAAGCCCCTAGGACTTGCTTTAAGAAGTCACGCGTAGGGTGGCAGCGATATGAGCAGTGCTTTTTGAGAAGTAGATTTTCCATGTAAGAGCAAGTGAGATGGACAGCACAAGGCCTCTACTTAGTTTTAAAAAGGTATATATCTTTAAAAGGTGCTAACATCAGTGCATGTTTCAGGTTACCTTTTAAATAAGACATAAAGAAATGTTTTCACTAGAAGGGAAGCAAGTTTAAAGTAGCTACAATTACAAAATATTTCATTTATTGTGATTAATTTGTGAGACTTCTTACTTTGCCTCACCTTAGTAACTTAAATAATTGATATTTTTTGTGGAAAAACAGTTCTGTCCTTTCTCCATTGACACTATAAAAAGCGATCACTAATTTAGCTAAGGAATTCTTCCTCTTTATGCTTTTCTGTAATGTACATTGTTGTTCTGTTAGGATATTGTCTTGCTCTGAGTTGTCCAACTATGCTGTCAGTTGCAGGTGCTGTTGCACGTGTCCATAAAATAAATCGTTGTTGAATGAGCAGGTAATTTCTATATCTAAAAAACCTCTACATGGTCAAAGGAAGTTTCATTTTGTCCTTGAAGCAATTAAATAAGTATGACTTTGAAACGTGAAAAGTACTAGTGCCTTCTGTTTCTGCCCCTCACAGTCCTTCTACCTCTTCCCCTACTGGTCCCCATCGAGATACAAAATGGAATATAGCTGTCACTTTTCTATTTGTAGTTTACAAAAGGCAAAGTCTTTTAAGTAATGATAATGCTATGGTATTTCTTTCTATATAACTCTATTTAGTTTTTGTTACTAAGAATTTTATTGTAACTGTTTAAAAGAATTTTCTGTGCTGAGCAAATGATGTCTGTAGGGTTAACTACACACAGACCTTGATAAAATTTTCTAATTTTGTCATTTGCGTGTGTATGTATGTATTTGTACACATGTATTTGAGACTCCTTCCAAGCAGAGGAGTTGTTTTGTCCACGGAAGTGAGATACAGATTTATGAAGATGATACTTCTGTAATTGCAAATACATTTTATATATGTATAATTGTCTATAATTGTCTTTTATTCGTTGGGAATATCTAGTAACACAACTTCAGAAGTTTTAGGTTAACATGCATATTTGCTGTAATTGAGGAAAGCAGAATATTTCATGCAGTTATCAGTTGTCATAATTTCCTTATGTCCTAATTTGAGTTTTACTTAATGTTTACTTAGCATTTTACTCAGCAGTCAGTGTTTATAATATTCTATATTTTAGGGATTAAAAAATAGTGTGTCAATAAAAATTAAAGTTTGGGAGATAATGAGAGAAATAAATGTTTTGAGTATTTTATATGCTGTACAGTATGATATAGAGACTCTGCCAACTGGCCTCATTGTGAAAATTGTTCCAGTTTATGAATGGTTTGCTTGATTTCCTCATATACTATACTATTTTTAAATGAATAGATAGGTCTTCTGAAAGTGTGGATAAACTGGACTGATTTTTTTTCTTTGCTGTCAAATATCAGATTCTGTTTGCTGTTTCCGATAAAGTTACCTGTTGCTAATCACCAGCCTTTTGTCCCCTGAAATGATCGTTGTGAAAAATGAGTACTTTGACTAAAGTTCTGAATGTGTTTGGTGAAAGTTAATGATGATAATCTGCTTTTATACCTCTAGAGCAATGAGAAATGACAAGCATTGTAGGGTCCATAAAACAGTTTTGTTTGTTTGTTTAAAACCCCTAAAACTTCAAAATACTCTGATGAAATACTGATATCAAAGTATATAGAGAGATCACGAGTGATACATTTGGATTAGGTAACAAAACTCAAACTTCAAAGGGGTGGTGCGCATATATATCTGTGTGTGTGTATGTATATGTGTATATATATGTGCATACATAAATTAATGTAAACGTCTGACAGCACTGAGGGGAAGGCCTCATACTTTGTTTTCCCTGTTAGTGGCAAGTGTATCAGTGGTGGCTTCCTTAAGCTGTAAACCAAACTAGAGGATTTTGAGGGTAGTATTGACGTTGGGCTTGACAGGTCTTCATGGTATTTATATTTTAAAGTTGTTGAAAAGATTATTGATTAGTATGGCTCATTAGGCATATAGCTATCTGCTGTTCTTAAAATATTCTGGTGCTGGAGGGGAAAAAGTTACTTGCTTCCTGTGTACTATATTATGACATAGGCCATTAAGATAAATTTGGTAGTGGAACATACCACAGCAGTATCTGTACTCTGAAGATCTAGGAACCTTAAAGCTTATCTTAACAAGCTTAACTAAATTTGTACTCATATGTTTTTATGTAGCTGTTATTGCAGTATTATTCCAGTCTAAGATTTTAATCTAAGATTATGAGAATGTGACCATTCTGTTCAGTTACTTGACAGATAAGTGCTTTTCTTGCTGTGTTTTTGCTAATAATACACATGTATTTCATAGTCATGCTAGCTCATGAGTTGTTTTTTAGAAGCATGCCAAAACTATCATTGATAAACACTACACTCTTTAAA
>VXAL01010434.1:37095-73884 GCA_013399475.1 Chauna torquata | reverse complement strand
ATAGCTGCTCTCATAAGGCAGTAACTACTCTCTCCAGTCGTTACCATTCATGACTCAAAGGGATGAGGCCACCAGTCACAAGGTGCCATTAACTTGGAAAGCAGGTGAAGTGCTTTAGTTAGCACATGTTATCCAAACAGCAAGGAAGAATTTTCTGGAGACTAACCAGTGTAGTACACACAAGGCTTTAAACAATACTTGTGATTAATTTCTAAACTTCAGGAAGGAGAAAATTTACATATCACACTCAGCTCTCATTCAGAAAACAGTTTAAATTTACTACTTGAAACACTGCTAGCTTAAAAGAGTATTTTTTCCCCAATTCTGAGAACATCTGAGATTTTTAAAAGGTGGAAAGAATTCACTATTTGCAAGGTCTCAAAACTTCTATACAGGCTGAATGTCTGGATGCCTCTAGGATGGTCGAAGTATTCTGTTTTGATAGTACTGAAGGATTTCAATTCAGTGCTAGATTTGGCTTTCTTCTGTTGCAGAATGTTAACAGAGAATAACAATTCTTTCAAGAAATTACTAAACAACTGGTATCCAGCTAAAAATTCACAAAAATTCTTGATTTTCGTAGTTTGTGAACTCACTTAAATGACAGTCTTACAGTTTTGTGTAATGTCTGAGAGGTGATCTTACCACTCACTTTAGGTTGCATACTTTTGGATAATGGGCATCATCCGGCATTCATCAGATAGACCACTGCCGCACATTGGAAGTGAGCTGACAAAGTGGGATCATGGCTGTAGTTGGATCTTAATACAACCATACTTATGGTTGTGAGTCACACCCACTTGATTCATGTGATAAAGTGAAAACAGGCGAAGTTTCCAAGTCTAGATTAGACAGGTTCCATTGATTTGGGGCTTTCTCAAGAAATTACAGGAACTGAGCACATGATCTGCCTTTGGAGCCAAAGCCTGCCAGAAGTTTCTTTTTGGGTCAGTGCCCTAGTGAACCAAGCTAAATTACTAGAACTATGACCATCAAGACACAATGGATACCACTGTTTTAACAATCACCACTGGAATGCAGACATAACTCTCCTGGGTTGGGGAATACTACAAGTAGCAGAACCTGGGACGAAGCCACAGTAATCACTACACTTCCACCACAGAATACAGCAAGACTGAAAAATGAAGGTTGCATGTAGAAGGCAGCATTCAAAACACTAACCTTCTGTGTGCTAATAACTCTTCCAGTGCTGCCAGAGACATAATGCCATTCCTGTCACCTTCTGTGACAGAAGCTGTTACTAAAGTGAGATATTTTTGGAACACTGGCTTTAAAGACAGTAGCATTCCTGTCTCAGGGAGATGATAGGGATCTTAAAAAAAAAAAAAAACCACAACCAAACAAACTAAAAACAACCAACCAACAACAACAACAACAAACCACCAACAAAAAAAACAGTAGCACAAACATTACATGACCTGTAATAAGAGATTAGGTTAACTTGCTATGGACAGATTTTATTTTGACAGCCTAAAATTACAGACGAAAACAATCATGTTTTTAAATTACTCTATACTAAAATTTTACATCTTCATAGTTACTATTTTCTGTTTTGGAAAGGAACAAAACTAATTCATCTTTCAAATAATTGTGGACTTATTGCAAAAATCATAGCGCTACTTTTCAGATCAAGACAAGCTAAAAGAAAGAGACCTTTGTTGGGTAGCTAGAATTAAAAATTGATCTTGCTTCTCAACAGGTTTCAGATTCAGTCCTCTAATCTGGGACCATATCTACGTCTTTGCAGCCTGGGAATTCTAAGTGGAATTCCATATTTGCAAAATTATTTTACTGCTATTAAAACCAATCAAGTCTTACATTTTAGGAAAGGTGTGATGTTAATACTTTAAAATCATAAAGCTCTGCAAGCTCTCAGAAGTATGGAGCAGGTACTATGCAAGCAACAGTCAATCATAGTGAATGTAGCCAAAAAAAAAAAGATAAAAATCACTGATCAGTTCTGGACAGGGAATTAGCTCTGCAGGAGTTATGTCTAAAGTTTCCCATGAGTTTAATTAGAAACAAAGGAGAAATATCCTCGCATGGATGCATATAAGCTTCATACCAACAAGAAATCCTGACAGATAAGTTTTGAAAATGCCTGCAGACAAGTTTGTTTGCCCGACAAATTGTAAACCCTGTATTTGTTTAAAAAAAAAAAAACAACAAACAAAAAAAAACAAAAACACAAAATAAACCTAACCCCAATAACAGATAAAGACCCTAACTTGTTAGACAAAGCAGCTACAGAACTACTTATAAAGAACAGTGTATAAAAGCCAGGTATTTTTATATTTTTGGCAATTCGAAATGCTGGAAAAAAAGTCCGTAAGACGAATTAGAGATTAATGCACCTTAGAAGTGAATTTTCAACTATAAAGTAACTGCAGAAGTTGTCATGCATGCGAATGAGAAATGTGCCACAATTTCATTTTATTATGCTGGTTGTATAACTACCATTTAATGGGCTTCACAAGAATCCAAAAAAAAAAAACAAAAAACCTTTACTCCTTTAATTTATTTTTTATTTTTACTTTTTAGAATTCAGACATAATTCCCCAGTTACTCCCTGAATTTGAGCTGCAAATTAAATTTTCATTTCAAGTAGGCAGTACAATATGATGAGACTGGCCATAGGCTATTTAAAATGAATGACAACTGTGGCTTCACCAGAAAAAAAATGCACACATTGCACAAATTTTAACAGTATCTCTCAATATATATATATTATGTACACCTACAGCTCTTATTACTGTAACATTTGAAGGACTGATAATTAGCAGATTTTCTCCCCTCTGGATCATTTCTGCAAATAAGGATGAACTCCCCCTCCCCTAGTTTTAGAGTAACAACGAGCATCCAGGAATGCTTTTCCTCCTCATTCAACTGATAAAGGTATAAAGACCTGAAAAGATAAATGACTTCTGCAAGTTATTCAGAGAGTCTGCAGTTGAGCTAGAAATGAATGCCAGATTGTTATAAACCTTTACACTGCTCTAATTAGATTTTTACATGTGTTATAGGTTATATTATTTTTAATCAATTCTTCATGCTGCTGAAACTCTCCTCAGAGGCCCCAGACTACATAATAGCACAGCCTCAGTCATCAGAAAGCCTGAATCTCAGTTCCTGTAATGCCGTAATACTAATTTTTCCAGTTGCAGCCTTATTTCATTAACTCACAATTTGATGCAAAGTCTCAAATGCTACAAAAGTATTGGGAGAAATAAAGCTTTTCAGCCTTGCATGCCTTCTCGAAACTTCTGCTTTGTGACCTACTTTACCAACCAAAATATAATCTACTTTATTAAAGAGATTATAGCATGTAGATTTGAAAATGAAGAGGTTCTAAAATAAAGCTTGCATTTTTGTGACAGTTCAAAGGGCAAAAGGAAGTGAAAGATTAATGAGTAAGAGGAGGAGGACCGTTGTAAAAATTCTGAAAACACAGAATGAGAATACAAGACAGTAATGTGTCCTTGTGGCAGAAGATGACCAAGAGCATCTGCAACTGTGTTAGGAATAGCACTGCCACCCAGTCAAGGGAGATGATTATTCACCCCTACTCAGCACTGGGGAGAGCATGTCTGGAGTGCTGTATCCCCAGCTGAGCTCCCCAGTACAGGACAGACATGGACAGACTGGAGTCCAGCAAAAGGCTGTGAAGATGGTTGACAGCTTGGAGTGTCTGACATACAAGGAGAGGCTGAGAACTGGGACTGAGAGCCTGAGGAAGAGGAGGCTAAGTGGGATCTTGTGAAGATGTATAAATGCCTGAGATGAGACAGTAAAGAAAATGGAGCCACACTCTTCTCAGTGGTATCCAGTCAATCAATAGGCGACAAATTGTTATGCAGGAAACTCTGCCTAAGGTTTGTTTGTTTGTCTCCCCCCCTCAGTGGAGGTGGTCAAACACTGGAACAGGTTGCCCAGCAAGGTACTATAGTCTCTATTCTTGGAGATATTCAAAACCAAACTGTACATTGGCCTCAGCAACCTGAACCTCAATCTCCACAGGTTCCTTCCAACCTCAGCAATTCCATGAAGAGGTACTTAGCAAAATTCTAAGATCTACACATTATGAAGGATGTCAAGGAAGGAAATAAAATAGTCTTCAATTCAGGTGGGACCTTTAATCCAAAATAGTCCCAAGGCGCTTTACAAACACCACAAAATATGAAACACTTCATGAGCTACTGAAACGCAGCCAACTCTGGGGTGAAACATAGAACAATTTAATAGCTCCCAGCAAACAAACAAACAAAAAAAACAGTAAAAGCCAAAGAATGCCATATGCAACTGAAGCTACAAGGGGAATTAGGTAGGAAGAATGCAATTATCCGTGCTGAATTCTAGCCAGAGCTAAAAGTAATCAGAAAGTCAGTGAAAGACCAGAACAAATTGATCTCATTACTCTTACATTACTTAGATCTACTTCTAAATGGAAAAATCTTTTCCGAGTCTACTGGACTGACACTAGCGTATACATGCAAGTGTGTTCAAAAAGAACACTGTTACATGAGTTAAGAGTACAGGAAGCTGATGACTTCTCTGTGCAGAGTGCCAACCTAGATCTTACCTCTCATTCAAGACTCATTACAAACCACTGAGAGTTAATTTTCTTTCTCCTGAGGTGAACAGGATTTTGACTTCAGTGGAGCCAGGACTTCTGAGATTTAGTAGTGAAATGGGAATAATTACATGCAAAATAAAGGTAAGCCAATTAATAAATATTATTCACAACTTTCTATCTAACACCAGAAATTTGCATGCAATGTTATAAACACACGCAAAACTCATACAAAACTTGATCCTAAGAAGATATAATCTAAATTAGCTTAGCAGGCATCCAAAGCAAACTTGAGGGCAAATATTACAAGGGAGAAAGTAACCAAGCTTAAGTATGACCATGTTTACAACCCAAACATAAGGAGCGATCTGGAAACCAGCTTCGGGGAAGGAAAAAAAAACAAAAAAAAAACCGCAAGCAGATTACGGAAAAAGTAAGAGCAAAAAGGAAATCGGAAACATGAACAGAGGCCAGAATTTTAATCAGAGTTTCAATAGGTACAAAAAGAAAGGGTGATGGGGAAGAAGAGCATGGAAGCAGCATATAACCTTCAGAAAGTCTGTTTTGGAAGTCGGGGCTGTTCCAGAGCTTCATGTCCTCAAGAAAGCACACGTGAAGTATCCAATGAATCTTTTTTTTCAAATTACTATTTTTTTCCTGATATGACAAGTCACATTATGTAACATAAAAAGCATTCATTACAGAAGACCACAACTCTTCAAAGCCAGAAGCACTTTCAGATAGGACTGATCTTTTACCCATTATCAGGCTTCTAGCAATGAATAGCATATTATTTCAGCAGTGAAGCCTTGTAGCTGACAAACATCTAGCACTGTGCCACAAGGAGAGAGAATAAATGGGAAATAGACAGGATTGAGTAAGAAAAGGTGAGAAACAATATAAACAGTGATTTGTTTCTTAAGAAAATACCTTAATGCGTTAGTTCTCAAGTAGCACTAGGAAGGCAGAAAACTTTTTCAACTACATGGATTTTTTTGTATACTACTTCTTTCACTGCACATTAGTGAAGAATCTTTCAATAAACACAAACGTGAATCTCTGATAGCAAAAGCCAAAAGGAGCACACACCTTGTCTCTCACAGTGAAAGCTTTACCAAATTGCAGTGCTTTAGGAATTCTGCACGTGAACATTAAACTATGCACAGCTTGCTAGCACCTGCAAAGAAACTGCCCTTTGTCTGTAAATGACCAAAAAGGAAGACCAAGATCTGGTCTGGCTTCCAGCCTTTCGCAAGCCACATACAACTATGCGTCCACCTCTGCACAAAGCCCTAAAGCCTGCTGCTGAAGAGGAATAAGAGTCTGATGTTCTTCTGGTAATTGCAATAGCTCCTTTACTACTGAGGTGTGTTTCACATTTTAAGTGAGAATTACACGCCCTTCTTAAATAACTACATGAAAAAGAAATTATTATTTGGATAAACCATGCCAATGACTAATTACTCTCGCTGTAAAAAGCTGGCCTTTTATTTCCAGCTTGAATGCTTGTAACTCTCATTTTCAGACACTGGATCATGTTATGTTTTTGCTGGCTAAATTAAAGAGTCTTTAAGCGAAATAAACATCATTAACCAGGACTTCCAGGAGCCTAGAGGTATGTGTACTGTCTTCAGTGCAGTATGTGTAAGCATATGTGCACAGACGTCAAATGAACCAGTTTAGGAAATAATAGCAACTGTGACAAGGAGCCGAGCTGGGGCTGAACTCTGAGCCGAGCTCTCCAGGAGGTCAGGATGCAGGCTGGTCAGCAGCCGTGCTGAGTCCGTGCTAACACACTTTCACTGCCAGATTAAAGTAGATCTGAGCACTGTCCCTGAGGATGCAAACACGTCTCCAAATTTCAGCACAGTCTTATCCCAGGAGGACTAGCCACCCACATTTCACTGACTTTCATGTCACTCAAGAACCAGTGAAACACAGAAAATGACCCTGTTAGTAATTCATCAACAGTAGCTACATCTGTCTTGTAGCAGAATCTGCAACCACTTGGTAACGTGACATTTCAGTGATGCTGGGATGTGCCAGCCAGGGGCTGTGGGAGACAAAAACACCAGGTAGTGACTTCAGAGAGGGAATAGCTTCTGTTTGCAATACTGCTGTGTATGGAGCAACTCCCGATTCTGTGTGCAAGGGCTCCGTCAGCGAGGGATGCTTCCCTGCTCAACCCCAAAGTGATGTGATTGACTGAAAGATTTGGCCAGCAGGTCCACGTTGTGACGTGCCATGGGCCAATGCCTGGCAGCTTCCTCACATCACCTTGTGTGGTGGGAATGACACAATTTTCCTACCTACTTCCCACTTTGAGTTCCCGTCATTTCTCTCTGTATTGCACTATGACCCATTGCTCCACCAAAAACATTAATTTGTTTGTAGTCATGTGCACGTGTATTTATGCCACACAAGCTCTCTATCCCAGACAAATCTGTATTCTCATTGAACATCAGCAAAACTACATTCTACAATATTATTAGAGTCGTAATTCCTAAACGGGTGTTGCAGTCTCACTGCAGCTAATGGAATTACCCACAAAGAACAGACAAATTGGGCCTCTGCTGGGTGTTGGCAATTGTCTCATTAAGTACAAGCTTTTAGCTACTCTGGATTTATGTAGAAGAAAAATCAACAAGCTTTCTCTAGCATACTAAGAAGAAAGCAGAATGTAGAAGAGAAAGAATAAAAGGAAAAGAATGTAAAATTAAAAATAAAAGAAAAATCAATCTTTCTTTCTTTTTGCCATTTCATTTATTGATTTCAGCTTCCCCACTAAAATAACACAGGAAAAGGATTGTTAGAGAAAACATAGGTGTATTAAAAAAATATAGACTTTAAAAGATTCAGGTGATAAAACTGATTAGATAGACTAGACAGATGAATCAATAGTTAGATGACTAAGTCAGATCACCAGATCTACTTTCCAGGGATCCAGTGAGCTGCTTCTATTGGAATTTGAATTTGCCCTGGAGATTTCTCAGAATTTTTTCAGCCATATCTGACAAAACTACATTGTACTCACTAGAATTGATGCACTCCCAATCCAGATGCACCTGCTTTAATGCCCCCCCCCCCCCTTTGAAAGTGTATACTCCAATACAGAAATCACATTAACACCACATCTCATGTCAGACTATCAGCCAGAGTTAAGTATGTGAGGAAATATTTCTTTATGTTTGATCAGAAAAGTACCTCAGATTTCTTGCTCCTACTACAAGCCACTAAATTGGCTTTATTAACCCCCCTTCTGTCAAACTTCTGAGTTGTTACAGATGATGAACTTATTCTTTAGTGAAACATTGCCAGCTTACTCACACAATAGCCCTTCTCCCAGTCCCCAGCATCGAGCTCCTGAAGGTGGCTGCTTGACGAGGGTATCATAGTGCTCCTCATCTTCTAGAACATCTCCTGAGGCTGCAAGCTGCAGCTCTGGGAGCTTTGTACCTACCCTTGGCTGCTCTATGGGCAGAACTGGCAACCTTTCCACCCTGAGCCATTTAAAGCTATTTAAATTCTCCTTTTCTGGGTCACATAAAGAACGTGTCTTGGCCAGCTGCAAGGATTGGATTCAGGCCAGTGTGCTTACTATGTGGGCTGTGTTAAGATTTATGATGTCCCTTAAGTAATCATTTTCTAGCTGTTAAGTTCCTGAGATTCGTAAATAATGTGGCAGATAAGTACACTGCGGTCACTTAGCAACTTAAATGATTCTTAAAACAAAGTTATCTGGGTTTGGAAAAGAAGATGATGTCTGCACATAACCTCATGGCAGAAAAAAATATATATTCCTGTGACAGATAGGGAAAGAAATATCTTTCAATAAAAGAGCATTTTGGTGGGTCAATTCATTTTCCAAACACGCAGTATGAACCACTAGTTAGACAACCCTGTCAACAAGAGGACACCTGCAGCTCAAAAGGTTTCTCTTTTGCTATCCACTTGTTGAAGAACACTACATGGAATACCTGCACTTTTGGAAAAGGTGTTCAAGTGACTGACAAAATGACTAATGTTTGCTTTCCTATAAAAGCTGTTTGCAATCACTAAAAAAACAGTCAGGACATGTTCTGTGCATCATTTCCAAGGGATAGCTTAATTTCTCTATTTTGGATTCCATTCATAGCCATTGAGGAGAACCTGCCTCGATGAATCACGGGACCTCTCATCAAACTTTGTTTCCTCTTGTGACTTTATAGCCATTACAAATACATAATGAACAGCACCATCAGTTTCTGCTGCATCCAAATAAAAACACCACTCTAAAATACATTATCACTAATGTAGCATGTTACACACCTTGTGTCCCAAGTCTATTTTTAAAAATGATTTATGGACAAAAATTGACACACATAATTAGTCTAATTTGAGAATTCCATGGTAAATGTTATTATAGAACTCTGCTCTAAATTAAACAAAATTAAATGCTGATAAAAATTTACTGTCCTGCAGTCCCCAAATGAGTCTATGGTTTAAAGGGAGATATCATGTAAAAGCCATTAGTTTAAAGCTGAATGAATCTCATTCTTACACTATTAATTTTAGTCCTTTAGTTTTATACTTCAGGTTTTTGCAGATTATGCATAATTAAATTTTTATAATAGTATTTAAATTAGCTGTTCTATATGTGATAAGAATACCTTGACAGATAGGTTTCTAATTTGACCTACGGGACTTAATTTCAGAAAGTTGTACTTAGTCCAATGTCTGTTTGCATCCTTTCTTCCCTGTCTGGATTCCTCTGAACCAAACTTATTTCTCTCATGCCTTTGGTGTTCTAAAAAGGCTGATCGCTACAAACCTTCAGTTCCAATCATTGCAATGCATATTTATTTGGATTTTTCAGTGGCATTAGAATAAATTTACTCTAAAGAAGTTTAAACAGAAACATACTTAAAAAAAAAATATCGCACTGTTAGAAATACGTCTAGCTTTACCATAAAAATCACCCTATACGGAACAGAGAATACTCTTCTAAGGATGTCTGTCTTTTTACATTTTCAAGCAGCAGTGGCAGCTTAACTGCCCTTATGGAGCACAGCTTTGGTCATGAAGAACATGGAGCAGAACAATGCTCTTGAAAGCACATGAAAAAACGGATAGAGCTTCTGTACATACATCAAGATTGTTGAGTCCACACTTGACCAAGATTTTCTAAGAGAACACACCTATGTTCTACCTTTTCAACTAGAAGAATGTTTTCAACATCAAAAAATGAAAACAGATCCAACTCTGGGTGACCAAATCCCTAATGTTAATGACTGCTATCTAATGCAAGAGCTATTCAGACAACGGTAAATAGAGTCTGAATTTGCTTAGACAGAAGCTCTGCAGAAGCTGACTTTGCTGATGTACCGCATCTTTCTGTGCAATGAGTCACTCAGGTGGATATTGCATCCTGTCATCAGCTGGACCAATAGAAGGTAGCACTGTGCAATCCATTT
The DNA here is from genome assembly GCA_013399475.1 of Chauna torquata. Taxonomy (NCBI): domain Eukaryota; kingdom Metazoa; phylum Chordata; class Aves; order Anseriformes; family Anhimidae; genus Chauna; species Chauna torquata. The sequence continues at coordinate 63,840 of VXAL01010434.1, read as the reverse complement.
CTTACCTGAAGTCTCACTGGAAAGGACAGGAGGAAAGTCTTTTTGCCTGGATGCTTGCAAAGGCATTTGGACGTAATCTCAGGTCTGCAAAATGCTCAGGTGCCTTCCCGTTTCCTGCAGGAAGTTTTCCACTTACAATCATGCTTGTTTTGGGGTAATCCTAAAATATAATAGGAAGAAAAACAAAAGGGTTAAAAATCATAAATCACAAATCCTTTAATCAAACAAGATTTTGTAATCTTGAAATGGAAAAGGTACTGAGGGTCAGGCTATTTTGGTTATTGTTAGTGAAGACTATAAAGACTTTGCAGAAACAATTTGAACAGATGCTTGCTTCCCTGAAGTAACTCTCCTGATGCTAGACACACAGTCATCTTAACAAACCTCAATTTTGATAATAATATCACTGAATGGTCTCAAAGTTTAAGATTATAATAAAATATTGTTATAATGGTTCGTCAAAATAATTTGACTAGCAGGACTTAAAATAAGAAAGTCAGTTAGGGAGTTATAATACAAATAACCAGAAATGCCAACTCATCTTTTTCTAGTTTGATGCATTATCTGATGCTTAATATACCTGATTTGATTACAGACTAGTTTTTATCCTTCACTTTATTTTTGCTGGAATCCCAAATGGATATTTTTTCCAGCCTACTATGGCTACCTGTTTTTCCCTGTTTCTGCTGAGTAGGCAAGCCAGTTTCAAGGTTTAAAATAATTTTGGTGAGAGGTATGCTCCTCAACGTTTGTTGAATCATAAGCACAAAATGATTTTCTCAAGATGGCTGCAAAACAAATCAGGCAGGATAGTCAGTAGTGTTATTGATACTGCATCAGTCACCACATTCCCTGTGCATTATGGCAGCTATTGAAAGAACACGGTGCAAGGTCCCACAAGTCCATCGGTATTTCCATTAGTGTACTGCATATGTGCAGGTGTCATATGATGCATTAGCTTCACTTAGAAAGTAGAAATCAACTTGTATCTTGCTTTGCAATCAAAGCAAAAAGTAAAAATTCAGATAATATTTAGAATATTCAATCAGACTTTCCTGACCTCATTTTAATACATATAGTGAACAGGACTACCATTTATTCTGATCAGAAGCACTGCTATCACTTCAAAAAATATATATATATATATACATACTGTACACACATTTACTAAGAAAATTCTTTTAATAATTAGTTACTATACAAAAAAGACCTGGAGACTTGTGTAAAGTGCCAGCAGAACATCATTGTTATTGTCTAAGAAATATTCCATAAAACTCTATTCTCGATTGCACTGGTGTAAATTTGTCATAGGTCCATTCACTGTTGCAGTCTCATGATTCTGTCAGCTCAAAGCCTGAGCCTAGCAGAGCCACTGCAAAGCCAAAGTTATTTGCAGTTTCAGATTTATAGTGATGAAACAGCTGTGCTCAGTCTATCAATCACCATTCTTTTGAGATGCAGTAGGTAAACTGAATCATGGCCTCTGTCCCAGGCATCACCACTATTTTTTGGTGATCTATGACATCTTGTCCCTCCTCTAAGAACTTTATAAGCAGATACAGAAAGGGAAAAATGCAAAAGTCTATTTTTTCCTCTCAAGACTTCTAAAAGCTTGTAAACGGTTCAAATGGTCTAATTGGTAAAATGAATTACCCCATACAGCGAATTCCTGTTATGAAATTTCTGGCTAAGAAAAATTCTAGATACTTTCCCCAGCCTCACATATTTTGGATTAAACACCTGCAGCAGTCTGTGCTTATCTTAAATTTTAAACTTCTTAAAGTTTACTCAGCATAATAATCAGAGGTGAATTTAGGTTACCACAGCTTTAGAAGACCTCTAGTGCTCAAAGCATGTTGATACATCAGAGCAGAGAAAAAAACATTATAGATACTGTTCAAATGAAACCAAAGAAAAAAAAAAGCATACAAGGTAATTCATGTTCTCTGTTTTGAGATTACAGACAGGAAGAGAAAATGACATCAATTTATGCACATTCTCAGAGTATTTCAACTAGACAAACAGTAATTAAAATGTGTATGAAATATTAGAGGGATGAAATCTTGAGTCTGAGAAGTCATTAAGTCCTTATTCAGCTTTACTTAGAGAGACTGTTCAATAATTAGTGGATTTTATTTTATTTTTTTTTAATATATTTGAGAGACAAGGAGAAAGACTTGATGATATAAAAATGACCACAGAGCACAGACTATAAAATTACTTTAGCAAAAACAACAACAACAACAAAAAAAACACAAACAAAAAAAACACACAAAACTATGCAGGCTTTATGTGAGAGGTAATATTTCATTTATAGATTTGTATCATGTCACATTTATGATTCCTAAACTGTTCAAGAGCAAATGGGCAATATCCAGAGCAATTTCAAAATGTTCAGAATAATAGTTGTTAAAGCAGAAGAGTTTCTTAGTACAAAAGTTATAAAACGTGCAGACAGTAGAACTACGAAAATAATGATCAAAAAAGAAAAGCAGTGAAAAAGCACCAAAGCATACATGATTGAGATGCAAGCAAAGCTGACTTTGCGAAAGAGTCAAGAGCTCCTGAGCACTTTGGCTGCATGATTATGACGGCAGAGAGGCAGAAGTTTGGTCCTGAGAGAGCACAGAAACTCCTACACACCACAGCAGGCTGGGCTGGAAACCAAGGGTCCTGGTTCAGAACAGCACCTCAGCTTCAGAAAACCCTCTAAATCTGTCAGGACAGGTGTGACCTTTGATAATGCAACAATGAGGGATTTATGTTTGTTTTTTTTTTTTTAGGACATAATGAAATCAGGACAGATCTTCTTTTCCAAAGTTCAGCCTGGGTGAGCTCTCCTCTTCATCAAGTTAGTTCATCCCCTGCCGGTAATTCAGGAAACATCTGGGCCTTTCCCTCCCTTCAGTCATATTATTAACATATTTCTCATTCATCAGCTGAACTGGTACTGAATCTGCACAAGATGTAGCTTTTTCACGTTCACACAAGGGTGGCATTTTTTAATGTATAAAAAGGATAAAATGAGACAACCTACTGCAACGTGCCAGTCAACCAGCTTGTATTTTTTGTTACATCTCACCAAAAAGCACAGCCTGGGAGGAAAGGTGACAAAGACAGGCTCATGTCAGTCACAGTGTAGCCTGCGAGGGACATAACCCATTATAAGCTCAAAGAGCATTAACAAGATATAAAAAAAAATAAAATAGGCAGGGTCTGGGGCAACAGCTTATATACACCTGAAAGCTAAGAAAATATCATGTGAAACCTCAGATTCCTAAAAAGATAATAAATGGCAGAAGGGCATAACATGGCTGTTCACTGATAGTTTCTGACCAGCACAACAAAGACAAAACTGTCCTTTCTCCTGTTCCCCACTGTATTTTTCTTCCCTTTTTGTCTCTGTTTCCTCCAGAGGCAAGCTGTGCAGCACTCCCCATGCCATAAGCACTCTGCATTAAATGCAGAGATCAAGCCAGCTAATCTTCCAGTTAAAGAAATTACCTCCCCTCTGCCTCACTTTGCCACCATGGGAACTCCATACAGAGCCCTTACATTTTTCCATTTATGGGGAGCAAATACTCCACCTACAAAACCATCATTATCAAAAAATGAGAGACTGGGTTTGCTTATTTGTTAATTACAAGAGCTTCTGAAAAAAGAATATTTGTTCCCTCTCAGAAGTGTTTGCTTTTATGTCTGGAGAAAGAAAATAAAAACAAATTACAAGCACATATTAATATGTAAAGGTAATTGCTTCATACAGTGCAGGGTGAATAGACAACACTCAGAACTTCCATTGAAGCTGCAATCACTGGCAATTGGTAATGCATGCTCAAAGCAAATAGATTAAAAACATTTGTATGGAACGCCACAAGAGATTATAGCACCTCTACAGATTGATATTTTCCCCTCAAAGGAGAAAAAATTGCCAACCTACCAGCATAGTTTCCCCTAAAGCCCCAAACAAAATGTTAGCTGGAAATTGTTTATTGTAAGTCCGGAAGATACACTTTGGCACATGTCAGCTACTTAGTTCAGTGAGATCCCCCCGGATCCTGGTGATACCTAGCAGTAGAAACATCTGAAGGCCTCCTGTTAGATGTCATCTCCAGGGATGATAAATAAACTCAGAAACAGTAAATCACCCTCATTTAAGTGTTCTGTCTAATCCTCCACCCGTATTTAGATATATAATCTTATCATTTGACTCATCTCTTCCTTATGACAACCACAGCATTTTAACCATGTATCTATTTTATACACGTACAAGTTTGTACAAATATACATGTGTATGTGCATATTTTTTTTATCTATACACATAGTTGTGTATGAATAAGCATACATGAAGGTGCAAAGCTAAAATGCTTTGACAGTCATAATGAAGATGTGAGCATCCTAGCAAAATCGTAAAGTAAATCGCACACCAAATGACCATCACAGGACTATTACAAAACCTCTGCCCTTTATTTTCCTATATGAACAAAGACAACCAACAGATATTATCACAAGCCCCAAGAGACAATTTCTCATGTCTTCTGGGAAGACATTGGAAGTGTATTTCTGTTATGTGTCTAGACCACAGAATGACTGGAAGTCCTGGGATTAATAATGAGATACTAAAACACAAGAAAACAAAACAAAACAAGAAAACAAAACAAACAAAAACAAATGTTCAATACAAGTATTTCCTGTTTCACTGGCACTGCAAAGAAAAATATTCCTTCCAACTAGAAAACATACCTACAATATACCTCTATATGCATACCCTCTTAATGTGTTTTATAATGTTCATATAAACTTTTCAAAAAACAGAGGAGTTTGGAAGAAAAACTTACATGAAAATGACTTTGCTTGGGTTGAAATGCAGTTCAACCATTCTCCCAGAGGGTGTGGGAGGGGGAAGACATGAAAAAACAGACAACCAATAGACTTAAAGTTACTGCTTTAAAAGATTCAGAAGTGAAGCAAATACAAGTGAAGTGTCATTCATAACAGAACTAGAGCTGGTGTCCTTTGCTAATTTTACAATTTCTAGAAGAATCTAACTGACAGCAAGATGACAGATATTGTTCACAATCATTATTATTTAGATAACATCATAGTCATGATAGGCATTTTGGAAACCAACATGATTTATTACTTTGTCAACACAGTACTTGCCAGACCTAAACTACAGCAAGTCTGAGTTGCAGAGGGAATGGTTATTGAACAGTCTGCAATAAAGTCAACATTAGAAAAAGATTTTCCTGTTCTCTGCATAACTTTACAAAAGCTCCCTTTTCAGATCTAGGGTGGAAATTCTTCCATCCAGATAAACACAAAGAATTAATCTGCATTTCAAGAAACATTATTCCTTTCAAGAAAATTTCCCAGATTAAGGTATTCAGAGCAAAGAAGAGTCTAGTCTGAAATATCAGCCTGGTTTCTATTTTTCATCTCCAGACCACAGTCTGTATTTCTCAGTTCTAACAAGAACATACTAATTCCCATTGTGATTTCTCTTCAGAAATGAGTTCTTAAGATTCTAATTTTTCAGTTCCCTAAAGAATATATCTAGAGAAGTCAAAATCCCAGAATTGTCGTATCTGTCAGGTCGATGGTGCTTTGAGACCACGAGTAACCTACTTCTGTTAACTTAACTACAACAGACATTCTTTCGGTTTGTGACCAAGGACTGTTTGCAGTGCCAAACAGAATAGTCAAGTCAAAATTAGAATTGAACAAAGCAGAGCAATATACTGCATTGTTTCATTTATTTCCCTTAACTGAACACACTGGTAATACAATTCAAATACATAGTAAGTTTATGTAAGTAGCACCCAAGAGAAGATTTCTGCACAGATATATGATACTATGAGAAAATTCTGTCATGCTCTGAAACATGTAATGATTATCTCACTCCCATAAGCAGCAGAGTAGAAATTTCTTCACCCAACAAGACTCCTACTAAGTGGTTTTGATGTTACAGAGATGACAATTATTGTAATACTTGTCAGCAGATGCTGCCTGTCACCTTTGCTACAGAAATTCCTTCCAAATAAAACATTACAGAAAGGACCCTGTCAAAGACCAGAAGCTGGTCACAATTACTCCTTGCAAAGCAGTCCAATAAACATGCTAGAGAATGAACAAATGAATGAACAAATGAATGAAAGCATTCTGGTAAAGGCAAGCCATGATTAAACATTCACTTTCAAATGCTATTTTTTTTGTCTGAATATTTCACTTTGTTCACAGTTCGTGAAAGGCTTGTTTGGAAGCCAGTTTTCTTCAGCAGGAGCAGCACTACCAGTCATGGTCAGGCAGCTCTGACGCTGTCTGCTAACACACGGTGCCTCCACACTGCAGTGTTTTTCCTTTAACTTAGCTGGCTCTAGGCAATTAATACACCACACAAAAAAACCTACATATGGTTTAGTCATTGCCTCGTTTGAAAAAAAGCTGCAAGTAAAGACCTGTTCTAGATATATTCTTTTAAGTACAACTGTAGCTAAAGTTCAGTTTCCCAGTTTCTGCAAGTCACATTAGATAATAATATGTTCATTCAGGATATACTGTTGTAAGTGCAACCTAGAGCTGCTGCATCAGGAGGACCAATTTCTGTTAGAATAGCTGGCCAGCAGGACTTTTACCCATAAACAACCTTCCCACTTTGAACACCCCTACGTCCTTTTACAGCAATTCGGTCTCTATACATTCTGGAGCAAATATGATCCGGCCCAGAAGTACTTCTGTTTTGACCTCTCTAGGGTTCCTAACCATGCAGTTCTTGTAATATCAAAGTCATGCCTTCCTGTATTTCCTAGAGACATTTCAAACATATTGTCTGAAAACTGGAAAAGTCAAACTAGTCCTGTCTGTATCAGAGAGCTTTTGAATGCCTGAACCTAATTATCTTCTGTGTACCTGTACCTGTCACAGTAGGAAGTCAATGCCACCTATTGGAGATTGAAACTTCTGGCAAAAATGCACGCTGTGCTTATATATAAAAAGTTACCCTTCTAACTAGTTGCAAATCTATTTACAAATAACTGAAGACATCACTATTAGATACCCAGGCTTAAATTATTAAAAAAAAAAAAAAAAAAAAAAAGAGACCCTCGAAAGCTGAACTAAAGTATGTGATAATAATAGGAAAAACTGCATGAAAGTCTTTACTAAACAATATATTGCTATGGCATTGCTGTACTTGTCTACAAAAATCTTGTGATTTTCTGCAGAGAGCTTCTGTAAGGAGCACTGCAAAACACGTCAGATGTTGAGAAGCAATGACTAAGCAGCATTTTCAGCAAGGAGGCCTGCTGTACTAAGCCATCCATGCTCACCTCCCTGTCACATCTGGTTAAACCACTGCCCAGTAACCACAGAGGATTTGGAAAGCCCTTTCTTCGGGAGGTGGCTGTAGGAAAGGCTGTGAAGGGAGACATTTTTGCCTCAATTAGAGGGACATCCTTCAGTCAACGCTCAGCTTTTAGGGCCTTACATGGCACTGTTCCTTCTGTACAGGGGAAACAATTTTCACCAACAGGGTAGCATAGCCCTTGAAAAGGTCTAGAGGAGAGGCTATAGAAATTACATCTTTGAAGGCTTTGAAGACTCGGTTAGAAATGGCAAGGCTGCCCTGATGCAGCACTGGCAATACGCCCACTTCAAGCGGGAGGCTGGACATCAGCTCTCTAGAAGTACCTTCCAGTCAACATGTCTGTGGTTAAAAGAGGCTTCACGCTGTTATCAGCTGAGCTACGAAGCTGACAGAGGGCGTGTTTTTTCTCTGGTGTTCCGCAGCTGTTTTCTGTGCATGCACTGCTGTTTGCAAACCTCTTGATAATGTCCCAAAAGAGGCAGAACTGGAGTCGTTCCCATTTCTGACACCAATATACTGTTCTAACAGCTAGTAGGTCAGAGTCTACTGTACATAAAAATGGACTGAGAGAAGTCACAAATGCAGCATGTAAATCCAAGCATTCATGGACCTTCAATATATTGATAGGGACTTCTGGCTTGTGACTGGAACACTCTAACCACCAGACAATCTGAAGTGTCCCACATACTCACAGAACGGGAAGCACTCCAATTTTGCACTTCCTGGCTACAGGAAAGAAAAATATCATTGATGTAAACAACAAGAGAAGATAACTTCTAATGTTGCTTGTCAGAGGCTTCAGGGAGGGAAAAAAAGAAAAAATCTGAATTTATTGTCAAAACCAGACCTTTGATTCACTAGAGCAGATAAGGATCAAAGTATGGTGAAGTGACAGCAGGAGGAAAAGTTACTCATCTCAGAAAATGAAACAGTTTGTCTTAAGCAGAAACTTGTGATAATACGATTGTTTCTAGTGAAAATATTATAAGCAGCTTAATTAAGAGCTAATTTTCAGGTCTTTGCAAAAAGGAATCCAAAGGCCTCTTACTCAAATCATCGTTCTCTGCCCTCAGTAAGGGAATTTAGCATCCCTTCCCACTCCAATCCAATGCACAATGTGGAGGATGTTGGCATATTTATACTGCTGTGGAATTTGAAAGAACTACAGTGGAGGAAATCACAAAAGCCATGTGCAAAGGCAGAAAGAATGCACTTCTCTGCACACAAGTTGTAAAAAAAAACAAAACAAAACAAATAGATCAAGACATCATCCACTCCTGCACAGACAGGAATTCACTACCTTTAATGGAATTATGCCTACGACAGATTCAGCACCTACCGATGAGGTGTAGTAAAAATTCTGAATAACTAGGTAAATACCTGAATACACACACCCCCCTAAGTAATGGAGAGTCTTCTATTCACTTATTCACCAACAACTCCTGAAAGAGAGTCAAGGTAAAACAAGAAGTCAATACATGGAAAAAATAGAATTTAAATGTAAATTCTCATTTTATGTTATTGGAAATCTATACTGATCACTTGAGAGATTTCTGCTCACAGGAAGGAGACACACTTGTCGGAATTTCTGACATGATTTATCTTCCCAGTGATGAGCATGTTACTCTGGCAGTTCAGTCTCATTTGCAATGCTGAACTTTGTATTTTGTAATATTTTAACTACGCCACAGCATCTCACCAATGCGGCATTTTAACAGCACAAATATCAATGCCTTGCCGCAGCAACAAGGAAGGTCCAGTTCCAAACAAACAACTCAGAACCTGGTATTGCACCCAGACACCTCCACTCAGACGTCACGATGTTGATGCTTGCAATGATGCTAATAGAGTTACCCAGTCTCTGGGTAAGGCGGTTCTCAGCGCAACAGTGTCAATGTTTGCTAGCAGGCGTCCGCTGAGCACAGCTTGCAAATGATCATGTACCTACGACACACTGGTAGCAAGAAACCTACAGTCCCAGAAATGTTTGACAGCAAGGCGTGCAGTCTGGCTGTGCTGGTGTGCTGAGTCTGTGGTATTGTGCACGCTCATGCAAACAAGGAAGCCTCTAAAGAAGCTGCATAGATGTGTACGACACTTTTAAAGAGTAGTCTTACTATTATGACCTACTCAAAACCTAGCAGCTTGTCTGCTTAAATTTTGCTTTAAAAATACTTACATTCTTAAAGACCTATCCCTATCAAATCTGTGCGACTTTTCTAACAAGTGAAACCGATACGATTAAATGATCTGCTATTTCACATTGCTCAAAAGATTCTTCTGCTGGAAATGACATTGGCAGTTGAGGAACATTGAACAATAAAACTGAAACCTATTGTGTTGTCTTTCATTAGCGGTCCTGTCCTTTGAACCACTAAATTTGGTAAAACAAACAGTGGCATTGGCAAACAACAGAAAAATAAGAAAGAATCAGAACACAGAGGAAAAAAAAGTATTTTTACTGTAAGATAGTCACTGACTGTTTATGTACATCAGCATGTATACATAAAAATAAGTACATATATTATGAGAAAAACTGAACTGGCTGAACGACTGAGCTCAAAATGCTGCTTACATGTGGCACCGCACTGCATTCTGGGGTGCAGAATTACCTCTCTTCTCAAACACAGAGGATCAGCACAAGAAGTTCAGCCTCCTGTATGAAAATTCCTTAGAATAACATTCTTCAGTACAAGAACTGTTAATGGTTATGACTGTCAATCAGCTAAACAGTGACATTGTGTATTTTTCAAGATAGATGTCTTTTCCTAACTAATGCTGATAAGTTTGTCATAAAACACTGAACAAGCATCACTGAATAAGACCACACCAACTCCAGGAATATCTATTCTCCACCAATTATTCCTTTCCTCCAAAATCTCCCTCCTTGGGATGCTCATTCAACTAAAAATTCCTTGTGAGCAGAGAGCAAATGATACTCAATTTAAATAAATTATTTTGATATTTTGTAAACATTCGTGTTGAATTAATACCTGGATCCTCCTAGCATCCTAAAAAAGTTTCTAATAAACTTACACTACCCCAGTACAGACAATACTTTATGAATCTACTTCTAAGAAATAATTCCCTCCCAGATTTCAGGAAGCTTTCATGGTTGATTCAGCCCTTGGCCAAAAATCTTTGCATACTTGGACAAGTTTCTCAGCTTGCCTTAACCAGCCACAGCCACAGCTGCAGTTACATCTCACTCCTTGGAAAAAAGTGATATTAACTCCCTGTTAGAACATTTCAATGTATTACTATGGCAGACAATTTAGACTAATCTAAAAAAAAAAAAAAAAAAGTGAGATAAGTCAAAGCTGCCTCAACTGTTCATTTATTCAGACACTATGACAGTTGGGTGACTTTTGAGGTAACAGAAATTTTGCCCTCGCTTTGGTGGAGCCAGGACTTTCCTCTTACTAATTTAATGAGTGAATTCAGCAGCTGCATAGCGATGTCCACCTACAGATACCCATGCAGACACATAACTACTGCCTGTGAGTGCCAGAACTTCAAAAAAAAAAAAAAGAATATATTTATATTTCAATGTTAGTTTGGTATTAGGAAAAAAAAACATAACTCAAGCAGGTGGTAGAGGTGGGAATGTGCTTCAGCCAACTGGCATTTTAAAGAAAAAAGAAAACTGCATCTATAAACAGACCATTTACTGTGCAATGATCTGTTTTTATGGATAACACCATCATATGGAAACAACTCTGCTATCTTTTTTGCACGGCCATTCATTTTTAATTGCATAGACCACAGATACATTTATTCATTTACATCATAGATGTAAGTATGTATCAGTATGTGCAAGAGGCACTGCAAATATATTGTGCAGCTGCAGTGAGCATTAGGAAAGCTATCCAATTGTGTGCCTGAAATCTATATTTGCAGTTTTGCAGAGAATAAAAATCAGCCGGTCTTAGTAAAAGGAGCTTTGATGCTGGTTTCCCACTCTTATTGCCAGAGCAACTGTTCCTATTCTGGAAAACCAAAAGTATCTTCTCTTATAAAATATATATGAAAAATAGAAAATGAATTAAATATATGCAAACAGCAGGCTGATAAAAATTAGCGAAGGACATGAGAAGCAACCACAGGCAGGGAATGTGAGCTCTGCATGCAGACATGTATGCAAACCCTGCAGGCAGCCTACATTTCAGAGCACCCCCACGATGGGGCTGAACCTTGGGAACGACACCTGAATGTGTAATCCATGCCAGTGCTTTCAGACTTGCCTGTTTATATCCAAGTGCTGTTCTGCCACTAACCCAGAGGCAACTGCTCGTGGGGATGGGGAGGAGATACACTGAACTTCTGGTGCTGAGCGAAGGCTTTGTGCCTCTAATGAGTATAGAGTGGGGTGCATGGGGCTGAAATGCTACCCCAGAGAGAGAGATTTATCTTCCTGACAGATAGCAAAAGAAGGGAATAGATTTTCTCCCCAGCGGCCTTCTCCTCCTTTGCTGTCTTATTATGACTCAGCACTGCTAACTCCATTCTTCTGATTTGTTTTTCTTTTCTTGGTTCCATTTAGCCTATCCTTGCCTCCTACAGATTCTGGTTTTCTTTGGTTTTGCTTTTTTTTTTTTTTTCATTTTTAACTGTGAGCTGTCAATAACATTGTTTTTAGTTATAATCAGAGGTTTAGAAAGCAAAATAGCTTGTAGTCTAATGGCCAGGTTTCTGCTTGTGTAAAGAGTGTGAGCACCACTAGAAGTAAAGATTTATGCTACATGAGAATCTAGTCCTAAACCTTCCAGCTACTTTAAATTTGCCAGCACCATAAAATGTCACAAATTCCCCTTGTCCTTCAGTTTTCCTTGACAGTGTTTTGACATGGTATTTCTGTGGAACATTTGAACTGTGATTACTGTCTCTTCAGCTTATAAATATGCACAGGATCACAGCTATCATAGTATGCATGTGTTTGGCTTTTTTTTTTTTTTTCCTGAGGCTTGACAGTACAAGACGTGCAAATGAATTTTCAAACTCCAAACCCCCCTTATCCTAAATTCCTGGTAGCCCTCCTTCCCAGGAAATGTGCGAACTATCATCATTTTCAAGTGTCTTGAAAATGTTTTTGCCTTAGCCATATTTCAGTTGATGATACCCAGCATCTCAGTCAATCTCACTACAGCTGCATCTGGCAGCTTCTTGTCAGCACAGTCATTGCAACAGTCCACCACATAAGACTAAAGAGTTAGTTCCCCAAAGGACAAACCGAATTGGCACTGGATCACAAAGCTGTTCTTTAGCATGCTCACCTCTAATTCTTATGAAATTTTTAAGGTGACACCTGGAAACACCACTTTCAGGCCTCTGCAACACACTTGAACTGAGGTGTTTACTGCCCGAAAACAATGATGTCATATGCAAACTCTGGACTCTCATTTTATTCTGCTTTGTTTTTTTTTTTTCAGGATGCTATCATCTTTGGAATCAACAGCACAGAGGTTGAACACACATCAGTTAGGGCTTTCTAGCTGTGCACTGCAGATAAACAATACAAAGACATTTGATTTTCTGACACCTCAGGCAGCAATTTGGCCACAGACACAGAGCACTAAAAACAACAATTATAGAGCAGGCAGCATGCAAAGAGTATTCCTTTGCTTGCACTGAACAACATGGGATCTTCAGCAGTAAATAATTTGTCAACAGCTGCTTGGAGTACTGGGGCTCCGCTCTTTGAGGCGCACAGACACTTTGCTGGCAGAGCCATGATTCTGCAAGGATATCTATTCAAAATACTAAGAAAAGCCATAAATTAGCAATTTATAAAACAAAAGCTAGATTGAAGAAGTAAATAAGCAAACCACACAAAGTCAGATTAAAATACCTGTCTTTAACAGCTGATGAGCTTTTACTGGCATAGTGATGTCATGATGGTTTTGGTTTTTTAACAACAACAACAACAACAACAAAAAACAACTCAACTTTTTAAAAGCCATCTCATGAAAGATATGATAGCTTTTTTGGTGTTACTAAATACCACAGAAAGAAGCCACAAGGAAGTTTTCTACAGAAATCTAACTGGGATGAATTTGCATCAAAAAGTCAAAAGGTCAGGATAGAAAACATAGTTCAGATTTTACTGGGGTTGGCAAGACACTTCTTGAGCGCAGATAAAAAGTACTATTAAGAGTTTGCAATATGCTTTTCTCCCACATTACCTTTCTACTTCATCATAACTATTGTAAAAATAAATAAATAAATAACAAAAACCAAGAGATAGCAAGAAAAAAGAAGCCTCTAAAAGGGGAAGGACTACTGTGCAACCTCTCGCCTCCTATAGCAAAACAGTTTTGTATAAAATTCCCAGCTTAAATAACAGGATGTAGAATTCTCCACAGTTTAGTAATTTTCTGTTTACTGAAATGGCCAGTGAGAGCTACTTGTGGGCCTCAGGCCAAACAGATTCAAAAGTTTTTTCACGACAGTGAGAAGGGATCTGATCATATACTTTTTTTTTTACTCTTCTTTTTGACCATGATGCTGATTGCCCAATTTCCTATGAGATAATTTTTATCCTGGAGCAGGTGAGAAAAATAGAGCTGGAAGGGTCTCCAAAGGTTATCTAATTCTCTCCTCCTGTCCTAGATAGGATCAACTAGTAAAGCGAGCTGTTCCAGCTGCTTTCAAACCTTTATTTAATTTGGGTAGCTAAAGGCAGCTACGCTGTGGATTGGAGTCACATGTCCAGACATTCCCAGGCACACCAACACATGGCTCTAGCATGTGTGCAACTGAATTGCTCTGCCCATAGAGCAAATAGGAGAAATATATTTGCAAATAAACCTGTATCCATACAGAAAGCCCGTAAGTTAGGTGAGTACTTTATACTTGAACAAGTCTCCTTTACATGCAACAAGAAAATTTTTTGAAATGACTGATGCCCTTGAAGCCTCACATTAACACACATGGAGCAAACGCCCATTTCACAGCTGCAGGATCTATTGAGAACAGCCTTTCATTTATATCCCAACAGAAAATAGTGTCTTAGACAGGATTCTTTTTTTTCCCCTTACTTATAAGAGTAGAAAGAAGTGTATACCAATTTTATTTTACCACATTTCTTTAATTCCAGAAAAAGCAGAAGGGTATATTCCTTCAGGTATATTAGAGCATCCTCAACATGCAATAGAGGACACCACTTCATCAGCTACTTTGGGGGGAAAAAAAAAAAAAGAGTATTTTGACTTTAAAAATTTTTAAACCTTTAAATTATAACAACATGGGCTTGCAGAGCAAGTCAGCTCTCAGTTCAGCAAGTCCCTCTCTGTTCACCACCTATGTGTATACTGATGATTCTGCTATATTCCAGGAAAGATAAAATGCAGAGAAATCCAATATGCTGTCTCTCCTTTAGGAATTCGTTTGCTGATAAATAGTTATTCTGTCAAGAATCATAACAGCGTAGGGAGACATCAAAGAATTTGTCCAGCTTCTTTCTTTTGCACAGAACACATCTGCAGCGGCTGCACTGTGCAAGCTGTTTAAGGAAAAAAAACCTCAAATTCAGGGCAAGCATTGTATGGGGCAGATACTGCCATACCCAGGCTGTAAGGTGAATCCACTATCTTTGAAAAGGTGTAAGTGGACAAAATAGATTTTAAATGTCCTAGGCTTCCAACAAAAAATGTTTTATTCAAAATACATACAATGCACTCCAAAGCAAATAAGCAGTGCATATGTACCTTAACCTTGCTTAATCCCTGAAAACAAGGCTTTTTTTTTTTTTTTTTTTTTACTGTAACATTTTATATTTGGTTTGGAAACAAATACAATTTTGAGTATCATGAATAACAAAACATTCTCGAAAATTACCTTCCTTCCTGACCGTTCTTATTCCCCTATGTTTTTATTATCAGAGAAATATAGGGTAGGATGGAAAGGACAGAGAAAGAACTTTTCAGGACAGACAATTGTCAGATTAAACTTTCCTACTAAATGTTAGGGATGCACACTGGTACGTAGATGCCCCTTTCTTCAAATCCGAACACCCAGGGATGCAGCTGTGCAGGACTAGGGTGATCACAGTGCTGGGAAGTTCTGCAGTGGTGCTCATTTCCACTTGTTGTCTGCCTTGCCTTGTGCATGAGAAGCAATGCACATTTGCCAGAAAGAGCGGGCAAACTGGCTGTGAGGGGACATCTAGCTCATTTCTGACTGCAGGATGAGCTACCTTTTTTTTCCCATGCTAGCTTGTATGCGCTAAGCTACTAACATTATACTTACTAAAAACTACAATGCAAGTCTGCAGGTTAAGAGTCAAAGATCCGATAACTGAACCAAAAATGGGAGATGTACCGCAGCAATGATATTACCTTGTGAGAACGCCAAAATGGGGAATGCACAGTGCTTTGCATAGGCACATCTATACTGTGTGCTACTGCAGTTTAAGATCTAACAGATCAGAGAAAGTGCCTATTTCACTGAAGTTCAGCAGGAGTCAAGCACAGGAAAGCTGGTGGGGAAAATCCTCTCACTGTGGAACACCCTGTATGCAGTGTAAACCACTGGGTGCACCTCCAAGGGTCATTTATCTGGAATTTCTAAAAGGCAACATTCCAGCATGCTGGGTCTGGTAGCACATCACTCAGCCTTGCAGGCTGGTAGATGACTGCCAGAAACCGCAGGTTGTTGGCCAGACGAGTGGAGCAGACAGGTATTGCAGCCTGCGAGACAGGGCATTAGCCTGACTGCAACCTGAGTTCAAAGCAAATCCCAGCTGATCAGCATCATTTAATATAAGTCACTTTACAGCACAATCACTACTTTCAGTTAGTTCTAGATAATTTGTCTTTAATGTTTCCCACATAATTTCTCTCCCGGGCTAAACATACCAATACAAATCCATCTGCATTAATGTAATACAAATTTTTCAAATACAAGCAAAGTGCAAAAGGTATTTGGTTCGTTCACAAGGATCTTGGAGACTACCCATGGCCAGTGCACACCTCATGGACCATCAGCACCCCCACACCCTCAGCAGCTTCACCACCTCAGCTTGCACTGCCTGCTGTTGCCTGTCTACACTCACTCCTTAAAAGCTGATTCCCTTCCCCAACTCTCCCCGTTGCATGAGTGTGTAGTGTTGTTGCTCATTTCTCCTTACTAACTCAAAGGTGACACCATGTAAGACTAAAAAGCACTTTCTTGTGACACCCCTTGTCTTAGCCACCATCTTCCCTATCACGTCCATGTGCTGGTAGCTGACCTAAGGACCCAAAGTCATACTCAGTTCATTTTCTCATATCCATCCTTGTACATCCATAAGCTCCCAGTGACTGATACCAGCTTCTAGCAGCACAGACTTTTTCCTCCATTTCTCTGTCAAACAAAATGTCAGTAGGTAACAGTCCTTGCTTTTCTGATGCCATTCTGAAACTTAACAGTACTAAATATAGGCTGATATAAATGCAGTCCTTTTAGCTGGTATTTCATTATTCCATTTTTTTCTTTAACACACCTTTTGGTATGAGGACAAATAGGCCAGCAGCAGGATGTCCAGGAGCATATTTTATTGAAAGTAGCTTAAAAAAAAAAAATCACACCTCCACTGTTGTAAATTACTGACTAAAGTATATACAGTGTGTGCAGCAAAAATGGATTTGATGCAGCATTATCTGTTCTGCTGTAGTATCTTGGGATCAGGATATTTCAGAAATAAGGATAATATTTAGAGATAAGCTCTTTCAAAAAAAAAAATCATGGCAATGACCTTAAACTGCATGATTAAATATGTATCTCCTCATTTCTTTCAATAACCTAAGAAAATTTTATGCTCCTCCCTCCTATACTGAGGCAGCCATCCCAGGACCACCCAGACTCTCACCCGTACACCTGCCTGGGCTAATGTAACTGGGAGAGGTTATTTTTGACACTATTTACATATTTTATTTGGGCTCAGCAGCTCACTCTCTTTCCAAAGCTGCTCTAAGCCTCTTTAGCCTTCATTACACACCTGTATGCATTCATCAGATCCTAGAATCCTATTTAAAAACCTTGTCTGAGCGTTTTGTGTTTACATGGGCTGAAGTGCTCATTTTCTGAACACAGGTCTGTAATTAGCTTCCTCTGCCTGTGTTAAGTATCAAAATGCAGAGGTGGTCATTTCAGATTGGAAACTGATAGCTTTAGTTTTATTTTCGCCTCTCCAAATAATGCTCTTTTTTTTCCCCCTCTCCTCAAGAGAAATAAATCACCAGATAATGTATTATCTAACTTAAAAGTTATTTTCACTGAAAGTACCACTACTAACATCATTAATTCTCAATAACCAATGCTTATGTTAAGCCAGAAAGTAGGGGAAAATAATTGTCACATCTGTAACTGTTACCAAGGTTTTATTCACTTTGGATGCAACTGAAATGGCAATATTTTTGCTGAATGCATATCACTGTTACACTTATGCATAAAAGATAAACTATTTTCAGATTGGCGTACACTTGAAATTCAGCCTCTCAGCTTTTATGCTCCTCTTCAGTAGGAGTGAATTAAGCTGAAGTTTCAGTGTGCTGGCGCTGTATAAGTAGCCAACATAAAACACACAAGGCAAAAATAATTCTGTTCTAAAATTATGGAAAAAGCACGTGAATATTTTCAATTGTTTCTGGAAACTTAAGTTCCCATGACTGAGAAGTGTGGTGTCTCCTACTCTGAAAACACCTTGTCCCACAGCAAAAATCATAGCAAAAGGCCTGTGTTCTAGTTTTGTGGTGTGATCTCCTAGTCTTGGTGCGATTACAGACTGGCAGTACATCCTCCAGAGCAATGGTGGCACAGGTAAGTACAAATCTATCTGGGTGCCAGCATCTCAGAAAGGTCATGTGCTCTGGTACCTACAGAGGAGATGACCCAGAACTGTCCACGGCATACAGCAGGTCTGTTCTGAACACCAGGGCACTACGAGCGCCTTATGTTAATTCCCAAACTCCAACCCACGTCATACCCAGGACATGATCATGCAAATACAGATCTGGAGTCTCTGGAGTGCCCAGAAGTCATCTTGGCAATCGCTGCTGACACAAAACAAGGTCAGCTATACCCTTTTCTCAAATATTTTTCTAACGTTTTTCTAAAACCTCCAGTGCAAGAGAGATAACAAGCTGTCTGCATTATTTGTGCAAGTCCTCATGTATCCTTAGAGATGGAGTTTTTCCCCACTATCTAAGCTAAATCTCCCACTGTTATTATGTGAATAGCAATTCTAAGAGCAATTTGGATCAAAGGAATATGCTTCTTGCCATGGTGTGAAGAACAGTGAGATGACATTAGTCACTTTGTTTTCCAGTGACTGCCAACTTTTTATGATTAGTATGGCAGTAAATGAAAATAAGACTCCTGTGGAATCACAAGGAGTCCCATAAAGCTTCTGTCCATGATTCAAAGAAGCTATTTACCACAGCTAAGTACAGCTTTTCTATGCAAACAAATATTTGCTTTCCTAGAGGACAAAAATAAAGGTACATTTAAAAGAATTGCATTTTCATCAGACTAAATTCAGGGTTGGTAGAAACAATTCAGGTGGATTAATAAATTGCCTATGCTTCTCAAATGAACTTTGAAATTTGTATGTGACTGAATATAGCTTTTCTGGATGCAATTAGAAGAAAATCTGGAGATCCAGCTAGATCATTTGAACAGCATTTGCAATTCCAATGGATTATTCAGCTGAAGAATGGACAAGTTGTGATTTTTCCTGTAAACACAGATACAACTTCCAAACTCTTTCAGACTTCTGTTTACACAGAATAACACTAGAAGAAGAAGAAAAAAAAAGTAAAATTCTGGCTAGGATAAGATATTGAAAAGCTAAATAAGTGCAGTTAAACATGGCAAATGCATTTTAAAATAAAACCCTTTGCCAGCAATACTCTATTGAATTTCATTACTGAGGAGCATATTGCTTAGATATCTTTTCCCTTAACTGTGTATTTCCCCTTCAATTGTTTATGCCCTTAAAAAGTAATTAGGCAAAAGCTGTAAACACAGTGCTGGAATCCAAAATCAGACCCAGACTGATGCAACAAGGATTTAGACAGGTTTGAAACAGATAAGCCACTCACTACTTTTGTTTTAAATGCTATTAAAATCTCACGATTCAAGCAAGTGACATTGTAGCCTAACTAAGGACAAATCGCAGCAACACAACTGATCTGAAAAGATCTGCTCTCCTGGGTCTAAATATCACAAACTGGGCCTCTTTCCAGTTTGAATACAAGCCATATCCCCAAACCAGGAAAATAAAAGATTTGCCTCTCTCCCATGAGCTTGAAATTGTACTCTGACATCTAGATATGAAACAGGGTAAAGAAAAGAGAGATCTTTGATCTTGGAGTGGGAGCATCGTGTTGAATATCCACTCTACAACTGGGCTGTTATGGGCCATTTTGGCATCCAACCACATCCCCACTGGAAGGTTGAGTCCTAAATAAATGGCAATAACTTTGTAGAATATATTATTGGTTTTGCTGTTTGTTTGTATTTGCTTTTAAATACAAAGTTTGTTCAGTAAAGTTTGAGTACAAGATGAGTGGAGAAAGCGACAGACTTTAGAAATCCTGATCTCCCTAAACAAAGCCTACCCTGCCAGCTGCCATGACTGACATTTCTATTAGCTCTGTAAGTGGCAGTGCCAGCAAGGTGCAATTTGTGAACACCTGGGCTTCTTTGTAGTCATTTCTATTGTCGGTCTACCTATTCAAAAATTACTCATGTGGTTTCTTAAAGACCACAGATAACCTATATTGGAAGACAGAAATACCTAGCAATCGAAGGAAGGCCACAGCAATTTCATGTATTTGCATACAATAAACTAACCGTTAGCTTCATGTCTTTGTTGCCTGTGTTTGCAGATGACTCGCCATGAGAGCAGTTCTTGGTGCGATACACCAGCACCAGCCTCTCTTAACTGTAAGGCAAAGCCATTTAAAAATTAAACAAAATAAGGTTTCACAAATTACATCACCATTTGGCAACAGCTACAAAGAAAAAAAAGAAATACACATTCTCCTTTGCCTGCATGTGTTGTGATTTTGGCAAAATTACCTTACAGTACATAGATACAGCTGCCTGCCTAAATCCCATCCTAAGCACTTGCTATTATTAGTGTCCTAGTTTTCCAAACACTAAGCACGTATATAAGCACAGTAAATCAACAAGATTATTTATATTTAAGCACCAGCACAGCATGTGAAGTTAAGTCTTTTTTAAGATCAAGGCCTATAAAGTTGAAAACAGACTCCAGGGAACATACGGCTTCATTCAACATTCCTGCGTCAGATCAAATCACTCAGATATAATATGTACAAAACGTTTTTTTTTTTTTTTTTGAATATATAAATGAAGATATTCTGGAGAACATATCAAGCAAAAAAAGTTTAACAGTTACTGAAGGAGGTTCTGATTTTCCTCCCAACACTGGTGGGACTGTTTACTCTAGGTGCCTCTACACATTGGACATTGAACACCTGGTGCATGAGCAATAGAGGCATGAATGAGAGAAGAGGGAAAACAAAACAGCATGATTTGGTTGAGATATTTTGGTTTTAAGTTTCTCTCTCTGATTCTCTGACCATATCTACTTTCCCTTGCCTAGAGCCTCTGTTCCAGTACTGCTGTGGTAAAAGGTCGCTTAATACTATGGTACGACTTATTTACACAAGGACTTTCTCATGCTGAGGGAAGCCCCTGACAAAGATGTTAGATACCTAATAAATCCAGCAGTCCAAGTATCACATGAAACAATAGTTTGCAGCTACCGTAATTTACAGCACAAATAGCTTATTAGCTGTTGTATTACACTGATGTTAAGTTTGACATGTGATACAACAACTATTTACCCAACCTTAAAAAAAAATTACACCTCTCCTAAAGGAGATGGATGAAATTCCAAAGAGATCTCATCTATTTGTGATTATTAAAGATCCTAGGACAAGTTCTGCTAGAACTGGAATTTCACCCAGAAAAGTCTTCATGAAATGTAAGTGTAAAAATGAATTGTCAACATGTAGCTGTCTCAAGCACACTCAGATTTATTTCCCTGAAGGGCAATGCACGATGGTGTCACTGAGAGCTGTCTTCAGGTTCTAGAGCAGACAAATGAGGGGATCATATATACTTACAGGAGATACTGCAGCATTTCCCTTGTCATTTAGGCAGTACTCTCAGAATCTTGGAAATCACCATATTGCTGAAACTATTAAATACCAATGTCTTAACAATCACATTTGATAAAAATCAGATGTTTATAGTGATCTTATTTCTTGTCCTTATTCCCTAGGGAAAATACCATGGTACAGCAGAATTAAAAAAATATATACAATAATTTCACATGGGTAAGTACTCTGAAGTTTTATTTTTTAAGTCATTTAAAGCCTGCACTTCCTAAAAAACACCATAAAAGTAGTATGGTTCACCCTGTTAGTAATTAATTTGCAGAAAAAAAGGCTACTCTGTCAAGAATTGTAATAGTAAAAGGAGATATCAACAGGAATTGTTTCCTTCATTTTCTGCAGAGAAAGACTTCAGCTTTAAGCTTTGCTTTGAGATGAGTTTTCCAATACTGCAGTGCCTGTGTAGTAGATATAACCAGGGTAGCTTATAAACATATACAATCTTTCATTTTGCAGTACATTGATATTTAGTGATGTACAACCACTCAGAGCAGCTCAGCAGCTGTTCAGCAGAGGAAATTTAAATTGGACATTAAAGGCAGCTTAATCTGCTTTACGATTAACAGAACTTTAAACTTATGGATGTCTTAGGCCTGCTTGAACCTGACCAATTCCTGAATGGTACAGAGTTCTGCAGTGCCAGCAAGATCCTTCCTGAAAAAAGCAGGCATGAGCAGGCATTAGGTCTTCTTACTGAAAAAAAAAGAAGGCATTTGTGTAACATCTTCACTGGGACTTCATTGTGCATGAGTACATACACACCATCAAGCTGTATTATAACCCAACCCTTGTGGCTATTAGGGGGTTTTACTGAGAATTATACCAATTATTTTTTTTCTTAGCATAATAAAAAATACTTGTCAGCTAGTTGGACGGATTTAAGACTTCACGAGGGCTATTCTAAACAGCAAATGACAGCTATTGATTGCTGAATATACATCCTGCACAAGATGATGAAACCTTTCCATGAAGAGGTCTTCTCAAATGTAATACTGAAAACAACAACAACAACAAAACAAACAAACAAACAACAAACAAAAAAGTTTTCTGGTGCTGGCACACAGAATGAGGAGGAAGGGTATTTTGAAAAAGGTTTTTGATTACAAGTGTCAAACTCACTGACACAAAAACAAGCCCATATTCCAATACTTTCGTTATATGAAAAGTGTCTTTTTAAAAAAATGAAAATTGAAATTTAATGGTTCTTAAGTGAACACTGGGTTGCAGTATTCGATTTCAGAGAGATTACGGAGTCCGTGCAGATGTAACTAGTGTATCATATACTGCTCATTCAGATATATAAACAAAACATACAGAATCTGCAAAGCTCCTAATTGCTCACTGACAGAATCTATGATCTTCCTGCACATTTTTATTCTTGGCAATATCTCCTCTCCCTCAGGAGAGAGTCCAATATCAGCTATATTATACCACATAAATCTCCATTAAAATTAAGGACAGAGTTTCCACCCATCCCCATGAGTACTGTTTTGCATTTAAACTGCACTTATGCTACAGAGAAATAGGATTCATCCCATAGTTAAAGTGTTTGACTGGGGCTCAGGAGACTTGGGCTTAAATGTTGTTTGTGTCACGGACTGTACATAATATTGGGAAAAAATCATTTAAAATTTCTATTCCCATGTAAATAGTAAAATACCATTTGCCTGCTGGTCCTGATCCTGCAGATAGGTATAGCAAACAAAGTTAGATATGCAAGTAAAATCCTTCACAGCAAAGTTAGTAGATCAGCTCATGTCACCCCAGGGAGACCATCACAAAGTGGGGAAAGTAGGATAGCTATTTCACAGACAGGTGCTGGATTTCTACCTCCAGGTGACAGACTGAGTCATTTTGAAAACAGGACTGAGAGAAGTTTTAAAAACAAAACTAAAACACCCCACAGGCTTCACATAGGATCACCCAGTGGGGATGCTAGCACTTGAATCCTCACTGCCTGTTCCTCTCCACAAGTCATCACACACCAGACAGACCCTGAGACCAAAGGACAGTGATGGAATCCACCACCTCCAGAAGCAAGGTGTCATCTGGAAAAGTTCTGCTGAATACCAGCAACTGCTCCTCCTTTTACAGTCCTCTCCCATGTCTTACGTACTGCTTTCTCCTGCACTCACAGCAGCTCAGCACAGGCTGGCACTGCAACATGTGTATTTTTTGAACACACTACACTTCCCAAAATACTTCCACTGCATGTTTAACTCCCACCTATTGCACGTCTTTCTTTTCCTTTCTTCCCATATTTGCAGCTCACAGAGGGTTTTCAGACTTTAGCTTTCCAGACTGGCATCTGTAGAGTTAATTGTAAAGCTTAAAAAAGTAAAATCACCTCCAGGCAAGACCCTTAGGAGCAGTAAGCATTGCCATTCATTTCTAATCCCTGCTTCTCTACACCCACAGGAAATAAGCGTGAGAAATATGGGTACTATGAATCATTTATGGTGTTTCCCTTACATGAGAAATTGCTTTCCTTACCTATATGATCAGGGTGTCCATTTCAGTTTGTCATGGCTTTCAGAAAGCAGCAGCAGGTCAATACAGAGGCAATTTTCTACCAGTACCCTCACAAGGGTGGATAGCTGGAACAGCCCTACTTGAAATACAGCTGTTGCCCTTCTGCTAATTGCCACACTGCCCACTTCTGTGCTGCATCCCAAGGCAGCTGCCTTGAGCCCATCACTCCAAGGAAGCACCACCCCAGGAAAGTTTCTGATACAATACTGCAGAATAATGAAGTTGCTTGGGCACTAATTAACTGAAAAACTGTGCAGAAAGTTAAAATGTCATTTTAATGTAATCAGAAACATGTTTACATTAGTTTAATTTCCATTCAGGTCAGTACTGTGTCTGCAGCTTTTAACTGATAACTGGGTTTTTCCAACTATGGTGTTCACAAGAATACCCATTTGAAAACTAACACAGTAATTCTCCCTTTCCCCCATATGGAGAGATTGGAAACTGTTCTGAGGAGGTATGAGAAGCCGTGGTGGGAGCAGGGACAAGGTGTTACTGCAAGGGACACTGCTGCTCACCCCACCCCTGCATGCAGCCCAACTCTGTTCCAGGACAGCTCAGAGCTCCCAGGCTCCTGGACAAGCAGGAAGGTGAAAAAGACTTGCTGCACCACCCAGCATCCCTAGGATTACTGGCTATCATCCCAATACAAAAGTCAACCACCCACCCTCACAGGATCCTGTGGGTATATGAAGGTAAGACGTTCCACTGGAGAAGGCTGCAACTCCTCATTGCAGATTTTGCTTTCCTAAACTCAGTATACAAAAATAAAAATCTGCATCTACGTTCCAATAGCATGTACCTCTTAATCCATGTGCTGCAGAATCATACACTGCTGGAGAACAAGACAATACAAAAACTAATGCAATAGTTATCCCAGTTTTTGAAGTAATGACATTATGGTTAGCCCAATCCAATGTTAGATAAATCCAGGTACGCTATAAATTTCAGGCATAGATAAATGCAAGTACTGGAACTCTTTAATACTACCACATCCTTTAGCAGCTGCTTCCATATTCCAATAAACTATGGAGTAGAAGGAGTTTTCAGGTCCATACTGTTTCATCTCAAACTTCTTTCATAATTTTGCTATATAGATGGTAATATTAAGTTGTAACCACAACTTTTACTACTTGTCTTTTTTGCTGTTTTTATACTTCATCAACTGACTACCACCTGACCTAGACACACCATTGTATTACATGCAGAACCACCAGTAACTGAAATATGCTGATGGTTTTTCCTCACTTTCTAATTCTCTCTTGAAATAGAGAGGCTGAAATAGCTCAGATACTGCTTTTGTTGTAGGAAGTTATTGCCTTTTGTATGGAAACACACAGAACCAAGTCCCCATGGAACTTTAATCTAAAGCTGAGGCAACTACTTAACTCTGGGCACTCGTCATTCACTGCAATTTTGCTTTGCAGGTGGTGGAGACTGCTCTGCTCTCCCTTTACACCTTTGTCAAATTAAATGGAAAGATACCTGCCTATCACAGTGAGCTCTGAATCCAGCATTTATTCAGAGCTGTCAGACCTTGCACACTGAGTCAAGTCTGCTTAGTACGTCCAGGAATTAGTTATCCCAAGTTTGTGAGGAGCTTCAGTTCTTTGCCTGAAAAATCCTAGTTTTTAAGCACAGAACCTTCCTTAAACCAACCAAAGTCAAATGAAAATCTCTAGTTTGTTTCAGACCTAGCATCATAGCAAATTTTTCCCTAAGTATAGAATAAAACCTTGCTGTTTGCTGTCATAAAGTCAGTCTCAAAAGGGTAGTACATTAGTATTGTGATAATCATAATAATCAGCAGTCTACTACAGTGCTAATTTTAAATATTTTCTACAAAAGCAAAGATTGCCAAAGGTCTTTAAATTTCTGCTAGTGAGTTACTGGTAAGGTTTTGGACTCAGCATGATGCTGAAACTGGACAGCCCTAAAGTTTCTAGACTAACATTAATTTCATATCCACCCAGCACCACTGCAAGGTTCAAAAAAATAGTGGAAAAAAAGGAAAAATAAAGGCAGCAGAGATAAAATGATGCTTGAGAAGGGAATATATACACTTAGAAACTGAGATTTTCAAAGCTAGTCAGAGAACTTAACATTGTATCTTGTAATTACAGTGGGAACTTCACTTCCACAAGAGATGATCATCTCCAGAAGGCCACCCTGAGAAGTTCAGCCATGATTTTGCTGTTCACAGAATCACAGAATCACAAGGTTGGAAAGGACCTTCAAGATCATCTAGTCCAACCGTCATCCTATCACCAATACTACCCACTAAGCTACTAAACCATATCTTGTAGCACCTTGTCCAGGCGCCTCTTAAAAACCGCCAGGGTCAGTGACTCCATCACCTCCCTGGTCAGGCCGTTCCAGTGCTTGACCACTCTCTGAGAGAAAAAGTTTTTCCTGATATCTAATCTAAATCTCCCCATGCGCAACTTGCAGTCGTTACCTCGAGTCCTATCATTAGTTATCTGGAAGAAGAGGCCGACCCCCTCCTCATCACAACCTCCCTTCAGGAAGTTGTAGAGTGCAATGAGATCTCCCCTGAGCCTCCTCTTCTCCAGATTAAACAATCCTGGCTCCCTCGGCCGCTCCTCATAGGCTTGTGTTCCATACCCCTCACCAGTTTCGTTGCCCTTCTCTGGGCAC
>VXAL01010434.1:22078-36779 GCA_013399475.1 Chauna torquata | reverse complement strand
CACTCAATCCCCTCATCTAGGTCATCAATAAAGACATTAAACAAGATAGGCCCCAGTACGGACCCCTGGGGGACACCACTCGTAACGAGACGCCAGCTGGACTTAACTCCATTAACCGCAACCCGCTGGGCACGGCCCTCCAGCCAGTTCTTTACCCAGAGAAGAGTATACCTGTCTAGGCCACGGGCAGACAGTTTCCCCAGGAGAATACTGTGGGAGACCGTGTCAAAGGCTTTACTGAAATCTAAGTAGACCACATCAACAGCCCTTCCCTCATCTACCAGTCTGATCACCCTATCGTAGAAGGAGATGAGTTTGGACAAGCACGACCTGCCCTTCGTGAACCCGTGCTGGCTGGGCCTGATCCCCTGAATGCCATGCAAGTGCCATGTGATCTCACCCAAGATGATTTTCTCCATAATTCTGTTAATTCTCTCTAGCTGATACCTTGAAATTATGTCACCTATCAGCACTTTAGAACATTCTTCTCCAACGCATGGTGAGTCACATTACACTGTAGGCATTGGTGGACTTATTAGCCTCCTCCAGAACTTTTATTGTCTGATTTAATGAAATGTGGGCTTCTTTATTCTAATATCTACAGCAATCCTGTACTTAAATCTGAGTTACCTACTTTTCTTATATTTATAGTTAGAAATAGTAACTTGCATGTACATTTCACATTGTATTTGCAGATCTCAGAGTACTTTGCAAAGGATATTTTCCCCACTCACTTTGCAAAAGAGAACGAACAATCAAATTTACCCATTTGCTAAAATGCAAACATTTTGAACTGATCACAATGGTATGATGTACTCTTTCACCAGGTAGTATTGTTATCCTAAAAACAATACAACAGGCAATAACAGCAACCATTTTACATGTTGAAGCAGCAAGAAAAAGGACTCCAACTTACACTCTAAAGATGCTGCAAAATCAACAGGCTCATGGTGCAGAGAAGCTCTAGAATCACTTCAAACTAAAGCGGTAAAGCATGCAAGCCGATTACAAGCTCTGAAGTCAAGCTAGTGCTTTACGTCATAGTCTTAAATAGCAGAATGCATTAATACCATGCTCCAATAAGCATAGCAATAGATGGAAAGATGCAATAGCATCTCTGGATCCTAAACAACACATAGGCGGCTTCATATATGTGGGAGCTGTTTTCTACTGATGCAGATCTGTTACATTTCAGAAGTGCTAAAACTATTTCTTTCTATCAGCCTTAAAGGAAGAATAAACCAGGCTAAAATGCAGCACTTTTACATTCAATATCCTGGCTTCAATAAAGTTTGGAGTCTTTCAGAACATGCAGAATGAGTTTAATTTCAGCTTCGTTTGACTAAATCTTACCCTTAGGTTTGCTTAATTATAGAGACACTGGAAGAGAGATGAGATCATAAATCTCACACAGTGTTGGGAAGCTATGCTAGTTAAAATTCAGCTAATGGAGAAGGGATGCCTCCTGTGAGAGCCAGCATGGATACACTGTAGAAACAATGGTTAAAAAAAGCACAACTACATCAATTAAGTGCAATACTATCTTGTCTTTTTCAATATATTTACTGTATCACTGAAAATTTCTAGAGTGCTTTATCATTAATTTCTCAGAAAAAAAAAACAACAACAAAAAACAACAGTACACAGTGCCTCCCTGCTTCTCTTTTTACTAATTCCTAGTGGCTTCAGAAATCAGATACAGAGGAGAAAGGAGTTCTTGTTCATACAGAGAACCACAGCCCAGTGAAAATGAGTGATTTCTTCAGCACCTCTTTGGAAAATTGAAAGGAACACAGTGCAGATCAGACGTCCCTCCTGCCCTCAAATTTCTCAGAAAAATTTTTTTGGTTTTTTTTTTTGGTTTTTTTTTGTTTTTTAAATAAGTGACTCCTTCAAAACAAATAAAGTACTATCTTGGTAATGAAATGGCCTTGGGTTTCAAACAAGGATGATGAAGCTCACAGGTTTTCTTGAAGCACATCTCTATTCGTGCTAACATAGCTGAGAACAGCAAGTTACTCAATAGACAAATCACAAAAAACAAAAAAAAAAACCAGCAACAGCACACAGGAGATCAAATTAAGACCCATTGCATCCTAAAACATCCCGAGTCCTGACTGTTCAGTCTTTCACTTTGTATGCTCTTAAAAGACAGTGTGACAGGGAGAAAAGGTACAAAAATACTCTCAATAAATGGTTTAGAAAAATTATAAATGGAACTCTGGAATAAGGCTTTTATGTCTGGGCTACTCTGATAAATCAGGCTCCTGTCAGTCCCAGGTAACGTAAATCACACAGCGCAGTTTTGATGTGACAAATGCATTGATCCTTGCTGATAGCTGTTTTGCATCATTTATTTGAAGCACACACCAAAGCCAGGCTTAGAGGAAAATTCTCTTAACCTGCGATAAACTTCTCAAATCACTCGAGTCAAGTTTTGTTGCAAAATGCAAATCCTGAAACTTTCTTCTGGATTGTTTTTTAATTAACACCTTGCTCAGAGCTAATTCACAGTCTTCAAAATGAGCCAATAAGACACTTTGATCTCTTTTCTTCTACTTCCTAGTTTTTGGTTGATGGGGAAAGCTTCCTCTGGTCTTCCCGTTTAAATACTTCTGGAACACGTTAAACAATAGCTTGGTTATATTTTTGCCACATTATCCGGGGTATAACACAGCATCTCACCTTCTTAAGTACAGCGTATAATTTGTTCCAAATAGCAACTACTCTGACTACGTTGCAGTCCTATTCAAGTGACACATCTGTGTTGTTCAAATGAGTTGAGCCCTGTGTCACTCTGACATACCTGCTTACAAGGACTTGGAATGTTTATTCATGTAATCATGCATATATTGTTGTGCTTCAGTCTTTCTTCAGTGCGACCATTAGTTGTGCACGTTTAGTCCTGGGTGTACTCCCACTGATTAAAAAGCCAGCAAGGCAATCTAAAAGCAACCAACTTTGGAGACCCTTCCTTACTGCAGTGAATAAAATAACGGTCTGCTTCAGGAGCATGAGAAGAAGCTACACAGAACCTTATCTTAAAACGACCTTTGAAAGCATTTTAAGTTGCAACTTACATCTGCACTGGTTGTAGAGATCCTAACCCACATGTATCCATAAAGATGGCAGAGTTTCAATTCCTTGGCACATTATAATTTAAAATTTTTAGAGGACAGGAAAATAGTTTTCCGTTCAGATATAATCCAAAGAATTTTCTTTGTTCCATTATGATGTTACAGAGAAGAGACCAAAAATCGCGGCAGTATGCAGTTCTGTGCCATGTATGTCTAACCTGTTCTGTTCCTACATTTCATACAAACTTCTCTCACAAGAGCTCCATTTGTCTTTCTCACATCCATACAACTATGAAACTCTTTCCAGACTGCTAGATCCAATGGAGAGAGACTCTCATTTACTTTCACCGAATGCCCTCCCTTCTGTTCTTGCAAATCACTCCTGTGGAGAGCACCTCTTATGCAAATTCTTACTTGTGCTGACTCTCATGGACCAATACCTATAATACTACTGTACCAAAGCAAAATTCATAATCCATTCAGAACAGCAATTTTGTCTGCCAGTTTGTTTTTGTGCTTTTATTCTTTGGAGTACTATACACCTGATATTTCATATGAATAAAAAAAGTCTTTCAAATAAACCAAACCAAGATAATTTTTTGCCAGTAGTTTTTTTGTTATAGATATGGTATGTTGGAAGTACAGCTAAGTAGCCTAAAATCTTTGGTCTGTTCTTTGAGATACAAGATACCAGAACAATTGACATTTTCTACTGATTATACATGAGGTAATCCACAGAGAGAGAAAAATTAGACTAAAGAGATGGAAAACTGCACTGAGCGTTTCACTAGTGCTGCTGTTCTCTGAATGTTAATCAATAAAGCAATAAATAAGCTGCCAAGTTAGGCATATCGTAGCCCTGGATGTTGGCCATAATTCTCTAGAGCATGTTTAGGGAGAGAAAGAGGTTGATTTCTATTGAATTTGTATTCAAATTTAAGCTTTCAAAACAAAATACAAACCTTCAGTTAACACTGAAGGAGTCTTTTCTTTCCTCTTCAAGCAAACAATAACAGTGTCTTTCTGCTACAGTGGTCAGAAATCTAAACTTCTCTAACAGATTATTTCAAATATACAAAGAGACTTTCATTTTTTCCTGTGAATTATTCTGAAGATGTATGTAGAAAAAGCATAGCATCGACACTGAAGATTTATGTACTTCAAGGAGATTTATGTACTTCAAGGAGAACTGAACTGGAGTTTAAATAATAAATCAAATGGGATAACTACATAGCCTTAAGATGTGCACTACGTGTCTTCCACCCTCGGAGGTTTTTCAAGACTCAGGTAGGCAAAAGCATAGCTGACCTGATGATCCTTCTTTGAGTGGGAAGTTGGATCAGAGACTGGCAGAGGTCCCTTACAACCAGCACTTCTTTCATTCTGTATATGTTTCAAAGAAAAAACAAAACAAAACTTAATTATTTCCTTATTCTGTTCTCTTATTCTAGTTCAGCTGTATGGTTAAAAAAAAAAAAAAAAAAGGAGAGGAGCAGAGAGAAGCATCTCATTTTCCAGAAGGAACATTCATGCAAGTAGTTAATTTGGAAATAATGGACAGTCCGAAGACTCATCCAGGAAGAAAATTAAAAACAATAACAAAAAGAAGTGAAACCTGTTTCCAATCAAAACTAAACAAAACAGCTAAAAACTAGAAAGGCATTTAATGTAATACACAAGGTAAATGTTACATAATAGAAGAAAAAGCAAGGATTGTCTGTACTATATGAAGAGAACAGCACACCCTCTTCAGAAATACAGCTCTGCATTGGAGCAGGAAGTGATGTGTGATAATCCAAGAGCCAATTAATTAATTGGAATTAAAGTTAAAGGAAAATTCTTCAGGAATTAGAGCAACCTGCTTCAATAGATCTGTCCATAGCTGATTAATATATCTGCTATTTTTCTATGTTTTTAAAACATAGAGGCCCATTGACCATCCTATGAGATTAACTAAAATTCTTCAATTTTCCAACATTAAGATTACTTCAGAGCGCAGGCCTTTCAAAATGTTTTCATTTCCTTTCTGAAAAGTGCTCTCCAAACTATGTACACACCTCCAGTTTTATCTCTGTAGAAACAGTTTCTAAGAGAAGTTCTAGACTTTTCACTACATATCTTTTTCTACAGGAAGAAAAAAGGTACAATACAAACTGAATAGGAGTGTCTTAGTTTTCCCACTGCTTACACAGACCAACCTGCCTTATTTAATTTTAGAAGAGTCACAGAGAGCTCACAATTCAGTTCAAAATATTTCTGAATTTGCATGTTCCCCAAGGGAGGAGGAGGGGGAAGCCACATGTAATGAAGCAAATTGAATTCACCTTTTAGCAAAAACTGGCTGCCCCGCAGTTTAAAATTGTCATATTTCATTGGTAATAACTCCTGAGTGTTTCAGTTATTGATGTGCTTTATTTCTCATTGATGATTGTTTGTGACCTTTGCAAAAATAATTTTGACCACGTAAACCTAAACTCAACTTTCTGTATATACACACTTCTCATATGGGCTGCTTCCACGTGACACTCCTGGTACAACCATAGCAAGGGCACACAGCAGTTCTCAGTCTCTGGTACGCTAAATTTCAATATTGGACCATCGACAGCTTTCCTGATGGTTAGCAGAACTGCTGCTCTTCCTAGCACAATATGTGGTTAAAGACCATTTTAGGCTGCTGCCAGAACAAACATGCTACAAGTCAGCTAGTTCCTATGGAAACCACACTCTAAGGCAGACACCGTAGGTCACTGCTTCAGCAAAAGATAAACAAGCTGGGAATAGCTGATGTGTGAATTCTCCTCTAAACAAGAGTGCTGTTTGACCTCAGTGATAATTCTGGTTAAGAAACATTACATGCAAAAAGTGTAGACTGAACACTATAATAGTTTTTACTAATCTGGGAAGCACGTTTTCAGCATTTTTAAGAGAGTTAATTTTGTAAGGTGGTAAGCTTCTGACCAATGCATGATTCCATCAAAGGTCTGAAGTTCGATTCCTTACAACAGTATGATCTTCAAAATCAATTCTCTCTAAAGCCAGAATCTTCATTTGAAGACTGTTCCTATTCATCCATCATACCCAGTCCATCACAGTCCGTATCCATTTTAATGCAACAAATGAAAGCTTTTACAAGATGGCAATCAGTGGTGTCATAAAAATAAAAGCTGGATCAAAGACATGTAGAACATGCTTGGATGTCCAACTCTCTGGGGAGCGTTTGTATATTTTAGTCTTAAGCTTTTAAAAGACGTAAAGTCCTGAAATGTTTGCTTTACTTGGTTTAGTCATGCCAATTTAAAAACAAAACAACAACAAAAAAAAACAAATAACCATTTCTACCTCCTGATCCGAAACAACTAGAAGATTAAATCTAATAATTGATCACAGATTCTCTGCAGTATATCCTCACCAGCAAATACTCAAAGTATTTCCCATGAATATTCATCCCAATGAAAGAGAAACACCCCCAAGATAAAATGAAACAGGTGCAAAAGGGTTACAACTGAAGCAATAACATAGATTATTTTCACATTCTAATACTCATGTTTTTCTACTATTTCTGAAGTTATAAATAACATAAGAGCTAGCTGGCATAGCAAGAGACCTAATTATAAACAAGTTATAATTAAGTACATCTCTAAATTATATAACATATCAATATAAATGCATTCATTATGTAAATGGATATCTTATTGCTCATTTAAAATACATAATGAAAACACAGATAGTAGGTGGACAGCATGCTAAATAAGACCACAGATGAAGGAAACATATCTTGGCAGAGACAGAAGATGTAGGTGTGAGAGAACAAGAGCAACACTTAGTTGTCTCTTTGATAACAGATAAGAATGTATGCTGATGAGCTGGTCTCATGCATCATATCCAAGTTTGAAGATTTCAGTCAGAGACGTGCACTATATTTGCTTTGAATTTCAGGAGCTTCTCTCCTTTGCTCTCGAGAGGGCACAATAAGAATGGGGAAGAGATACACACAAACTCCTGCCATTTTCTTTTACCAGAATCTCAGTCCAAAATAAATCCAAAAACCTCCCCTACATGTGAAGCTAACTACTGCTAGCATTGAGCAAGGTATGTGAAAAGCTTAGAAAACAATTTTCAACTACTTGAGCTCCTCAGGCAGGCCAGCAAGAGACTAAAGAACTTGTGTTTTTTGTGGACCAGTCCAGCGCAAATACTTACAGGCAAGTGCCACATAGGTGAATTCTTGAACTGTGAGATGGAATAGCTATTCATCACTCTAGAC
This sequence comes from Chauna torquata, assembly GCA_013399475.1. NCBI lineage: Eukaryota > Metazoa > Chordata > Aves > Anseriformes > Anhimidae > Chauna > Chauna torquata. The sequence continues at coordinate 29,438 of VXAL01010434.1, read as the reverse complement.
CAGAGCTGGGAGTCTAAGTACCCCATGTGGACTGTATTTGCAATTATTTCCAACAAGCCAGCATACATCATTATTTAACCATTTTTAAAGGTGTTCAATGTAGAACAGCTAACAAACACCATGTGAGTTCAGATAAACGTCCTTGAAAAGCAGAAACTACTCTGTGTGACACTTACTGAGTGCCCACGCTCAATTTTGACAAGAACTATATTATTTTGCCAGAACATGAAGGAATGTGGTTTGGCATTTCCCAGAGAAACCATTCTTCCTCCATCCCTGTATTCAATGTCTCGATCATTTTCATTAACTGGAACCAGGGGTGAAGTTGCCAGCTTGTAGACACTTATTGAAAACATTCAGCTCTTGAGACTTTATGTAAGAAAAACAGTTGTCAGTGCTTTTAAAAACAGTTCCTCATTTTGAGCATCTTTCTTGTGAAATTTAAGTGAAAAAAATAGCATTTCTCAGCATGCAAACCAAATATTTAAATATCCCTTTAAAATAAATATCCTGCCAAATATTTACTCAAATTTCCCCACAGTCAAAAAGCTACAAAAAGCTTCAAAAGCCAGTTCCCAGCTCACTCCCTTCCTTCAGCTTCTCTCCAAGCTGTTTTTTTTTTTCCCCAAGAGGTTCAGCATACCCTTTGCTTCCTCTTACCTTACACAACTCCTGCTTAAATTTCTTAATTATAAGAATGATAATGCTCATCATTTAGCACTAGTCTATGCTCACTGCTATTTTACCCACCTCCTGATCTACAGCTTGCTAGTTGCTCAGGAAATTTACTTCTGTAGAAAGAGAAAAATCCCCTTGCCATACTGTTCAGCTTGCCAGACATCTGCCTGTTACCTCCACCCTTCCTTTTATACTACACAGGTCTTTGAAAACAGACTCACCAGGGGAAATCCCAGTTTACAGGTACCAATCAGAGATGGCTGGAGTGACAGGTGGGGAATGTCCTTTCAGTAATTAGGCAGCCTTACAGCTGGTTTGGCACATCATCCTGTTGCAATTACTAACACTTGGTTGAGCTAAAACCCCAGAAACCTGCACAGCTTCATTGGTATTAAAGCAAAAACCTAACCAGAACACCATCACCCCCAAGGCACCATTATCAGCAAACAAAAAATCTTTTAGACAAAATTACATGCGTTTCAGCATCAATTTTCAAAAGCATTAAAGGTGAACTTCCAGGACTACTTTTCTCAAGCTGTGCCTGGAATGGCTAATACTTGAAGCTTCACACAGCTTTATTCACCTCATTACCACTTTTGGACTGAGATTCCATTATGAAATTCATAAAAACTCAAATTTTGCTAGCAAATCATTTGTTTTAATAAATAAAAGCTTTGTCAAGTTAGGAAGAAACAGATGCCCAGCTTGCAAGGATTTGAGCATGCAGCGCTCTCCCTTCATTTACGGACTGTGCAAACACTTCTCTATGTGCTTGAATATGTATTATGAGTAGTCCCGTTACCGTAAACAGGATTGATTCCAGCATTTAAAACTGGGCCAGAATGTTAGGCTGTTCTGCAGTTGGATATTAAGTAGTCTTACTTACTTTAATGAGTAAGATATACATATCCTTAAGGTTCTGCCCCCCCTCCCCCCCCAGACAGGAATGAGGTTATTCTCTTAAGGCATCACATTCGTAGACTGAAAACCTTGATCTTATTTTCCAGGCCATTCTTCCTTCAGAAGAGAGTTTTATGCTGAAATATGTGCAGACTTTGAATTTTGTTAAAAGCAGACTCAGTTTTGTCATTTCAAGATGCTAACTTGCTTTTGTTCAAACAACTGTCACTTTCTGCATCCAAGTCGGGACACGTGCAAGCAAGTTAATAGTCCTCTCTTATCCTGCTACCTCTCTAACCCAGCACCAAGGAACTCCAGCAATGCCTTCCTCAGAGAACAAGCACTCCAATGCTACAGGGGCAGTATAGGAAACACCAAAAAGTTATTTTCTGGAGCCTTTACTTGAACTTCGTAAATGATTGCTCTAATAAAGTCAGCTGGGCTTTGGCCTGTTCAGTGCTGGAGTTGAAGAGAAGCCGGGAGGTTAGTTTTGTCTCTGTCCTGGCCGGTGGGCAGAGGATCAGTGAGGCTGACCAGCCACAGCCCACACATGGGTCAGAAGCAGGACCAGTTCTGTAAACCTCATACTTGATACATGACATTCTTCAGCTCTATGTCTGCATAAACAAGGGAATTAATCTGGTGTTGAAAGTTATTTAGTTTTGCTGTCTTGGAGCATCCAAAATATGATATTTAGTCAAAAAAAAAAAAAAGAGTTATCTTTTCTGAGGCACAATTCAAAATCTATTGTCAAGTGAATTAAATTATTCAGTGTCCTTTATGAGTGTGAGCTGCTGTTAAAGTGCTATGATTTGCTCAAAGAGTACTCAATAAATACATAAGAATACAACTTCTGGGCTGTAATTAGCCGTGTGCAGCAGGCTGAATCTCTGGACCCACTTTTGTCCAGCGGTCAAAATTCCATTGTAACTGGTCTTTTATTTACATGAATGCAAACTATGTTTTCATCAAGCCTCCCTAGCACCTCCACTGCAAAATTTAAAAACAACCCATTCATTAACAGTTACTAAGTATCAGTACACACTCTTTTTACAGGTATTTGGGCTGCAAAGTCTGGTCAAAAGGATTAGACCTATTGACTAAAACGAGGGGAAAAAACTGCAGCAACTTGCATCATGCATTATACATAGCATAAGAAATCCCAGTGGCGCCCAGACATTGGAGGCAAAATTTCCTCCTCAGATCCTCATGGTAATAGCCTAGTTGCGTATTCTGTGCACGTAGAGAGAGCAGATTCCCCCAAAGTCAGGCTGACATCAAGGTACAGTAACTGAATATCACCATTCGGTATAATCCCAGGAGGATAAATTTGCACTGAATTTCTAACACTTTAATGCACACGTGTGAATTTAAAGGGAAGGTGATGGAAAAGCAAGAGTAGTATGTGATTCTAGACTCTTAAGGGTAGAAATAAACCTTAAAAATTTATATATGGAATGCTATATGTGAGGGTCTGGAGATGATGGTTCAGCCAAAGAAAGAAAATTCAGCCTCCAGTTATCAAGTTTAAGGTGCCAGTTTCCAGACTGTGGAGTCAGGTCGTTTTACACCTTAGTATAAAACTACTGTCATACAAGTACAAGCATCATTATGTCTTATTTAACCTAATCCAAAATCATATCAACATGCTTAAGTCAACTGTGAGTAGTGAGGGAAAGAACTTAAAATATTGCATCTCTGCAATCGTAGAGTACAGAAACACTGCTAACAAGATTTGCTGTGTCTAATTCCTTTTTTACAACATTTGCCATGCTGATTTTATTAAGTGTGAATTGGGAAATCGTCCCAACTCATGCAGAAGGATATCTCCTATTTTACTGCGTGAATTTTAAACTGACATTTCATAGAAGAAGCAGAAATCCAAAATTTCACAGCTCATGGGGTGAACACGCAAAATGTTCATCCCACTACAGTTGCTTGGAGCTTAAAGCAATTACTTGAATCTCTATTATCTGAAGATTTAGTCCTATATTTATCCAAAAGATCAAGTGTATTTTCCTTTCCACTTGCCTAAGAAAACTTTTTTTTTCTTTTCAGTTGTTGCTCAAGATGCAACATAGTTACTTGCTTCTGAAATAAATATCAAACAATCTTTAGAGCCTAAATACTAGTGATAAGTTATGTAGCAAATAAAAAAAAAAAGCAGAAACTAGCTATAATTATTCTTATTTTTAGTTTTCACTCAGGTTTCTTTTCTCCTAGCATTTCACACCAAGGACTTTTCTGTGGCTGTCAGCTAGAAAATTATCAATTAACTAAGGGAACTCTTCCCTTCTCTGCAGCTCTTCCATTAGTAAGGAGAAAAGGAGGAAAACAAAGAAACCTTAAACTGATTTGTCTGGGTATTTCTCTATATAGTCAAGGTTTAGTCATGAGAAAATATAGTAGCATGAGCCACATCATGAACTCCTCAGTAAACTGACACTAATTACAGAGCTCATATAAGGCCTCCATGATTCCCGATTTTAAATGAGGTTGCAGAAACATTATTAAACATAATGATGGAAGTGGATAAAAATGTCTGCTTGCCAGGCAGAGTCCACTCCCATACCTCTCTCTTGACACCTCCCCACCAGAGAAGCAGAGATGCTGGCTCTGACTCCTTTTCTCAGGAGCTGCTGAGGGATTATTTAATCTCCAGGCATTCAGATCTTCTTTGCTGTAAGACTGAAGAAGAGAGGAGAAGGGAAGGAGTTTCCACAGTGACTCTTCCACCTTCTGGAATTATAAATTCTTCCTTTTATTTTAGCCCTAAAGGTCTATACATGACTGCGCTTAAGGAAACCTAACGAGAAGGCAGCTCACAAGGAAGAGCAGGCTGCCTTATTATCCTTCCAAAAGTGAGGATGCTTTTGGAAGAGGGAGGAAGAAACCTCAGTGGAGGAAGGAACGAGGGAGGCAGGAGACTCCATGTCACACCGGGAGAACAGAAAAGGGAGGAAACATTCTAGATTGGGATCTTCATGGGAATTGCTAGGATCCAAGCATCAAATTCAAAAACAACTGTGGGATTTCAAATAAGTTGTAGATCCTCAGAGGAGGAACTTGACCCTACATTAATGAGGCAGTACTCCAAGACAGAATGTGAAGAAAAATATCTGAATGATGGATGACTTTCATATTTCCATGGACATACTCAAGTAAAAAGCTGAGCTACAGGAATCCAGGAAGCCATATCCTTGGGCATACACAGAATAGGAACACATACTGGAAAAAAAATACTGTTGTTGTCATTAATATTGTTAGAGATCTTCAAGGACTGATCCTCTGGAACTAAAGTAGCATAATATTTATCTTTGAATGGCCATGGAAACCTTGACAGTATTACAGTGTTTCTCTGCTTAAAGTGCAAGTTAAAAGTTAGATGGATTTTAAGCACAACCGTAATAATAAGTCCATATTCAGAGAGATTTGCCTTCCCCACCCCTCAAATCTTCACATTCTCAGAACTATCTTAAAGTCCCTTTATGTATCTTTAGGTGAAGGTACATCCTAGCACCTACAGTCACTAGTAAGTCTCTAAAAACATTCACTTTTTGAGGCTAAGTAAAGCACTGCAGTTGTACTTCAATAGTTCATTAAATTCAGTCAGTCCAGTACCACCATAATTATTAGCAAGGTAACATATGCATAAACCAAAAGGTAATGAACAATAAATATTTAGAAAAAGTATTATTGAAACAAGTGCCGATAGGTGCTAGGTTTTAAAAAACTAAACATATTTTGCATTATTAAAAAATTTTGAATCCATTAAACAAGTGGAAGATGAAAGCACCTGTATGCTGAACCAACCCAAGCTTCTCCAGCCTTCATTCTAGTGCAAAACTGTGGCCTAAATATCTTTGTAAAAATATTGTTTCATGAAAATTATGTCATGGTACTCAGATTTTCAAAATAAAGATGCAATTATAATTGGATGGACTTTAATTATGCTACCACACATCTGATTTTTTTTTCAGCTCAGTTTGGTTTCAGTGTGTACATAGCACAGAGATGCTCTACAGTGCAAGTCCTGCACATCTACAGCACATCAGCCTCCAAATGTATGTGTGTGCAGCCTTTGCGCCTTAGTCTGTGTGGGATTTCTGAACTGGAAACATGCTTGTTAGTTTTAGCAGGACGCTGTTAGGACTCTGCACATTGGAGCACATGTATGCATTTCTGTAGTCTTTTAATATTGCAGCAAATTCTGAAAGCACACTAAAAAGAAAAAAGAACTCTACAGCTTTTTTGAAGTGGACGTTGTCTAATATTTACATATCTGTGTTACTGGTGAAGCAATATTAATGTTGTCTAAAAACTCAATTCAATTACCTCAGTAGTACCTTAGATATTTGCAGTATTGGTTTCTCTTATACCAAAACCAAACACTAAAAGCACCTTTTCAATACAGGATTTGAGAACTCAAGAATGGTTCCTTGCTCAGCTCAATTTCCAGTAAATAATGACTTTCCTCTTTTATATCGTTGCATCCATAAAATGGAGACAATGCTCTCTTCACAATTCACAGCATAGACAGAAGACAACATTAACGCATTCACCCCATTAGCTGTAAACAAGTGAGACAACTATTTTCTAGGACATATAGGTTTTTCAGTTTTGCTGTCTTCATACTCATCCTAAGCAGCTTCATGATCTTCAAGCAACAAAAGAAAGCTGTTTCTACAGATTCCTTATTTTGCTCATTCACATAACAAGCGTTAGACAGTCTTTTTTTTCTTTTTTTTTTTTTTGCCTTGGTATTTTTGTGTAAGGTTCTTCTAATGGCTGACAAATTCAAAGGAAGAGGTTCATACAGTTTTGGGTTTTCCAAGCAGTAATGGTAAACTGAGCTCCAGCATTGTAGTTTTGCAAGACTAGCTATGTCATGCCCAGTTTAACATCAGATAGATAAGCATTATTAAATGAGTCCCTAAATGTAATAGAATTATAGTGGCAAAATGTGGTAAAGTAAATTATCTCTATACGATCACATAATGCGGAAATAGGCTTCCTCCACTTTATAGTACCTTTAGACACATAGTTTACTCTCTGGAATTTTAAAGATTTGCTGGATGATGCTGTACAATTTGCAGCTAAATATACTTTAATTGCTTCAATATTTTTTGAATGAGTTATAAATGTGAAAATATTTACCTTGTTTGCTCAGCAAAGCTAGTCAACAACTTGTTTGTGCTAACTCATTTTATTCAGTTTTTCTCCTGGAAACAGCAGTGGACCACACCTAATTAGCTTTGTGATTTTGACAGCTACAAACTAGTTTAAAAATGATTTTGCTTGATTTTATCAAATACTAATAAACCACATTTATGGCTGAATAACTATTTATATATCTCCTCAATTCAAACTTGCATATTAAAATACTTTTTTTTTTTTTAACCAATACTTTAAAAAGGAAAAAAAAAAAAGAATGTAATCTAGAAGATGATGCAATGCCACAGCTATTTCAAAGTTGGTTGGTTTTTAGGCTTTTGGTGAGGATCATGGTGGTATATCGCAGCCAGACTTGATTCTGCACAGGGAAAGCTCAGAAATTACAGCTATGTCTCCCAACACCACTGACTTCAGATTAATAAAAACATGTAATTAAAATTTAGATGAATAAAAATGTTCTGTTAAATTCCATTTTCTCCTTGCTCCTAGGTTGGGTCTAAACATACATTGAGAAATGCAGTATATCATATCCTCTACATGTCTGTGATTTGTTTTAACTCGAGAAACACTGAAGAGTAAGAAGAGTTACATATATATATATATATAA
>VXAL01010434.1:11412-22046 GCA_013399475.1 Chauna torquata | reverse complement strand
TAAACAAAAATAATAATTTCCAAGAAAAAAAAGGAGAAAATATTTTTTTATATAGATGAACGCTTCAAAAGCAGTTAATTTTTAGCCAGATATAGCCAGTCAAATTATGCTTTTGTATTTCTTAAATTTTTCAGAATTACCTGAGAAGAATTTAATATAGAAAAGTACATTATTAAATGTTATTTATGGGTTTTCTTTTTTCCTAGATTGCAACACAAGCACCCTGCTATTTTTCACACAAAAGAAGAAAACAAAGTCCTGCCCAAAGAATACACAATTAATAGTCTGGATAGCCAGTAACAGTGTTACTTAACTTATTCCTTAAGTTTAAAAGAAAAAGACTTCTAAACGCATTTACAGTGCTTCCTCAATTGGAAATTGCTTCTTTGGTAAATGTGTTAAAGCAAAAATTACTTTTCTCCTATAACTCTGCATCAAGCAAAAATCACTTCATGACACAAAAATATTGCAAGGAGGAAAGACCACCACAAAACTCTAAATAACAATCTTTCCAAGCTCTTAGACTTTTACTAACATTTATTGCACATGCTTATCATCATACGGTACAGAAAATATAAGAGAGAGGATCATAAAATACAGTCAGATAATACTGCAGATAGCAATTGAAAAAGAAATGCAGTCACACAAGAGTTTGAATGTGTATTTCTGTAGATATATTTAGGCCTACAGAGATCTTCCGGAGTATCCAAAGCCATACCACTACAATAGGTAGAGGGGAAGAAGGAATAAAACGACCTTCAGTTCATCTTCACCTCTGCTCATAGAAAATTAATGGGCTTGATGCTTGCCAGAATGTTAACAAACACAGCATGTATCATGGGATCAGAGGGGGAAAAAACTGCCTTTTTAGGAGCTAGTGAAACTTACGTGTTTGGACACAAACTGTGGTAGCATGGTTTTGTTGCAAAACCAGAGTATTAATCCTGGCTCCATCACCGATATGATTTAAGTTAAGCCATTTTATCCTCTACCCTTTTGATTTGTAGGGCTCTAATGCTCGCCGTTGGTCAGTACTTGTTTGCCTCTTGCTGTCTACCAGCATCCTGCCTGTGCTCCCATTTGCACGGGAAGAAGTACAATGAGCTGTACTTCTCCCTGAAAGCCACATCTTTCAATGTATTTGTCAGCTGCTACTTTTTTTTTTTTTAAAGCTGATATACACTTTTATTTTTCCCTCTAGTCTTTATCTCATCTTCACTACAACAGAATGTCAGTTAATCAGGATGACTTTTGTTTGAATTTAGCAATTCCCTAAATGGAGTATAGTTATTAGCTGAGATTAGATCTACACAAATACCGAGGTATTTGAACTGTTCTGTCATTTACTTCTTTGGTCCCTGGTGTCTTGCTAGGATATTCTAATTTCTGTTTGAAAGTACAAGTCATACCAAATCCTGCTCCTATAATTTACACACAGATCCTCCAAATCTTACAAAGTACACCGCTATTTTAGGATTTAATCCCTGATTGTGAGACCAATAATCTGCTAATTTAGCACTAAGCAAGTCATACCATCATTTCCTTGTTCACTTAGTTTTCTTTGTATTCATTTACTCATTATTCCATTGCTGTTTTTAGATATTATCTACTACCTATATAGTCTTTCTTGCATTACCGTCAACTTGCATCCACTAACATCTACTCCTCTTTGAATGATCACCAAAAGTAATTCTTATTTTTCAATTACCTCTCCTTCAACAGTGACCTTGTTGCAAAACAGAATGCTTTTTAGCAATTGATAGTGCTAAAATAAAGTGAAAGGCTAATACAGTGCTGCAGGATCAAATCCCCAGTTGAGCTACTGACTCTCTGGTTGATGAACTATTCTTGGATGGAACCTCATCAGCAGATCAGGCCAGTAGGACATCTGAGGAGGTGCTGCTGTTTCCCATTCACATATATGTTACCTGATCCTCCAAAACGCATGACTCCTGTTTAGCCCAGCGAAAATTTGCATGTAGAGCCTAGACAATGTACAGCAGGCCACCCTGACCTACAAGGACAGTGATGATTACTGGCTATTTTTCCCATGTTATTCAAAAATCATGGTTCTGCTTCTAGCCTGATTATGTTCATATAAACCACAATTAGTTTTTCCTGTTTACCAATTAGCAATTGGAGGATTTGCTAAATACATTTTGACGCTCAACCACCAGGTACTTAAAGAAAATGCAAATTATGAGCTATGAACTAATTTGTAACACGATGGAGTCTAAATAAAGAATGAATATTTAGCTATTTATTCATGTGATAACATCAATGACAGATAGTAATTCGTGTAAAAACAAATAAAGTCTTATTTCCTGGCAGTGACATGATTAAAAAGAGTACATTTATAAATAATCTAGTTCATTTTTTCTCTTTTTAATTCAGAAAACTCATTATCTCATTTAAATTCTTCTGTCTGATATTTCTTCTTCCAAATTTTATTAGAACTATAAACAGTTACTGTAGTATTTTTTCAACATGTTCTGTTTGTTATTTATACAAACATGAGTACAATGAAAAAAACTTCCTACAACCTCCCTGAAGCAATGAGATGTTGAGGGAAGTAGGAATGTGCTTCAGTGTAAGTAAAGATTTTGGAGCTTTGCCTAAAGATAACCAGAAGACCAAAACAACTGCTGATTTATCAGCACATACAATTAATGTTTCTTATCTTCCCACCAAAAAAATCTAACCTGCTAAGTAGTTTTGTAGTTTTCTCTTTAAATCGCAGGAAAATGTTACTTTTTTATTTTTATTTTTTTTTTAACATCTTCCCAATGCTACTTCAAGTGTCTAGTTTATCAGACAAACCATAAAAGATTCTCAAATGACTGAGAAAACTAACCAAAACAACCTTATTCTTAAGGATGTGCAAAAGTTCTTGAAGGAAAGTGCATTTTTCACTTATAAGTTACAAACATCCCAAATATTTATCATGAGAGGAACATTTGCTTTCCAGCTAACTCCATTTCCCTTAAAGATGTTTAAGGTGGGAATCATACGACCCCAGTATGCATCTCCCCTGAGCTCTTTGTCTAGGTTCCCTTTAACAGTGGAAAGTGGTACTTCCAAGGCACCACGCCCCCTGTGCTAAAGCAGACACTAAAGGCAGACCAGATGACCAGCGCAGATGCAGATGTCTACCACAATGTTAGATTAAATCCATTGTTCAGACCAGCTGTTCCAAGTCCCCAAATCCTCACACTTGGACAATATCTATCCTTAAGGATCCCCACATAATCAACTGCATAGAGGCCAATAGTGGCATCTGTCATCCTGCCTTTCTTCACAGTGAACTTTACAAAATGAGCGGATGAAACAGTGAAGGCAGCTTTCATCCCAAGAAATAAAACAGTGACAACAGCTCAGATGGCTCAACAGAGATATAAACTGAGGACCATGCCTACAGAAAGAGCATACTTCGTCCCACAGACTGCACTGGAACAGTGTTAATGGTTCATAGATTTACTAATGTCAAGTGGCCTTGTTTTACCAAGGTAAAGAAGGAAAGTTTAGCAAGTGTTTTAACAATTTGATTAACAGAAATCCACAGCATTTAGTGCAGAAAATCACCAGGGTGTTTACACTGCTTAGCTCCCTATTTTGTCTCCATTTCATAGGCAGTGTTTTTTCAAAGCATCCAATCTAGCACATTTGTCAAGCAACTCATTTCTCTAACCTCACCATGGCCATACCTCTATTTTCAGAAGCTACTTCAATTAACATGAAAGTTTGCTTTTTAGTATGCCTTGAGTAAGTCTACAAGCTCCAATGGTTTACTGATTCCATTAGTCTTTTCCTGACAGTTTTACAGCAAAACAAATAATATCTTAAAAAAAAAAAAAATCCTAGGTGAACACGAAACCTTTCATGGGTTTAATCTAACACATATCTGATTTTAACTGGTAGAGACATGACAATAATTCTGTCTCACACAAATGTTAGGAAAAATAAAATAATTTTTGTGTAGTGCTACTTTTAAAAAATTACAGTGCAATATTATCATGGGCAGTCAACATTGCCCATGCTCTTCTTCCTTAGTTAAAAGGAAAGAACATACAGAGATATACCATACTGTACATGATTTATGAATTATTTGGTTTATTGCATCATTTTTAAGGAATAATCTCATGATTTTGTAGTATGCAGCAATAGACAGCTGGTGAGTTTGATTAAATATTGAAACTGAAGCATTTAATCAATCTTTATAGCCATTTATGGGAGGTGTATTGAAGCAGAGGCATTTAATCAATCTTGATGGCAAACACTATATACCACAAAGTAATAAAGATTAGGGCTATTATACAAGAAACTATACCATGAAAAAGAGAGAAGGAAAAAATGTCTCCCACTGTCTCAGAAGATGGGCCATGTCAATGTTCTCTGGATTCCCCAAAGAGACGATCCTTATATACAATATACAAGTATATTCTTGCTGAGAATGAAAGTCTGCCCTTGACTTCACTGCACTTTGGATGTGGATGACGCATTGATGGGAATAATCTCCACAAAGCCAATTTAGACATTTTGGAAGTTAAATGCTATAGAAAGATTGGAGCTGCTAGTGGAGAGCAGCGAGAGGATGGAAAGTTATCTCCCTGCAAAGAACTAACAACATCCTTAGCGATCCCGCGGCCTGCAGAGCCATCCATCCAAGTATTCTTGCATCACTGTCCGACCACACAGTCAGGAACCGCGTTCCCAAGGGGCCTGACTCTTCACTGCCTTCCAGCCTGGCAGAGATTTACATCTGACAGTACGTGACTGGAAAGAAAGATTAAAATTGTGTGCATCTGCAGCATAGCTTTTTACACCTACTTCACACGCACACACACACAAAACCTAGAGAAAATTATTCCTCTTCTTTGTCCATGCCACTCCTTGAGAGAACCAATATTCACTAGATTTTGGAAATTTAATCCTACTGTGAATATATTTGAGTTTTTATCAAGTGTTTCATTACAAATAAAAGTTTTCTGGATGCTTCTGAAGACCAAAAGATGCAGTCCATAAGCTTGACAAAATTTTTGGTGCATAAGGCAAAATCAAAAAGCCATTCAAATTAAATAAACTTATAATCAAGCCTCAATATTTTGGGCAGCTCTGGCTTCCAAAATATTAAGCCCTTTTGTTTTGTATATTCTATATTTTCAAAGAAAACCACCATTTGATGCATATACATCTCTTTTAGTAGCATTTTAGTCAATGGTAGATAAATCTTAAGGAGTAGAATTATTATTGCTAAACCACTGAGAATACTAGTCTTATACTTTTGGGTCACACAGTCCTACTTAGGAACAAATAGCCAAACATTTTCTGAAAGAAATGGGACAGGTCATATCGTAATTAAATCAGGTATAAGAGACTGTCCTTAGATAATTATTCATTACAAGGATCCCTGCCCTTGCTAAAGAATTGGTCCTGCTCATTGTTAGGTTAACCATCTGTTTACCTGCCTTGGTTGTTAAATTTGCAGTCTGAGAATATGGCATTCCTCCATGTAAGCGTACTTGCATTAATGAGAAATGCATCTAATCAATACCTAGTACATCTTCCCTTCCCCTTTCCCTGCCACTAGCATCCTCTCCCAGACAATCTCACTGCTGATGACAGCTTTCATGGAGAAATGTTCAAACAAAATGCAAAGCAGTGGCAGTAACGGATTCACAGCTTTCTAACACCATGATTATCATAATTACATTGTTTAACCACTACATCTTAACTGTTAAACACACACAATAATTCATTTTTTCCATGATGAATGTTCTTTACATGTATAATTTCAGCTCTGTATGTGCAACAGGAAAGTAATAAAATTAAGTCATATATGAGTGAGTTTTACAAGGCACGGTTCCTAGAGCTGTTAATTTAAATCCATTCAGAGTATATTTAAATTTTACAGGCAGTGTTATCATTGGTGTCACTGTAACACATTTACATTGCTTTTCTATTACTTTTGAATTTTGCATTCTCTTATGCAAGGAGGGGGAACTCCATTAATATAGTAGAAGACAGCATTAAGTGCTTCACCCTGTCACAGTGTGGTGCTTACAGTATTCAACTCCTTCTTCCCACAATTCTCTGTTTGGGTAATTCAGTGACCCCAGTATGCAATGCTGTTGATGGGGTCCTTGAATTTAACAGCAGAGATTTTGCATGCACTTCCCTTCAATCTTTCCTCTCCTTGAAAATCAGAAATCATTTAAGAAATGTTAAAAACTGGAAGACAGATGGTTACATATGTGGGGTTTGTTTGTTTGTTTTTACTGATGGGTAAATCAGAACTATATAGGTAGATAGATAACAATAAGTAGCAAAAACAGGATGACACGCCAAGAATTGTAACACAGTAGATCTGCTAGTCATCCAGACCTACAAAAGTCCTTCAAAATTAATTTAGGTTTTGCTCAGATAGCTGCTGACACTGCAGTGGATTTGGCCAGGACAATAAGACTTTTCCGTGCATATCCACATGAGCCTGCAAAACTACCTGAGGTTTCCCAGGTAGAATACAGCATGATGAAGGACACCTGCTAGATTTGTTATAGATCTTTTCTATAGGTCTGATGACAGACATTTTGCAAAGCAGCAATCAAAACTAAAATAAGTTACTAGAGGACTGAATTGCCAACCTGAACAGCTGTGGCTTGTTTACATCACCTGAATATATCAGCATATTTTTTTCTACTGAAAGTCATTTTTCTGTTCACTGATGTATACTTATTTTGCATTAGTGTTGTTTTGTGGTCCTTGGGATGTGTACAAATCCCTGAATTTTACATGTTTCCAATACACAGTGAAATCCTAAGATTACTCAATTGCAAGCTATATATAATTGTAACAAAATGCAACATCATCAAGGAGGAAAAAAAAACGTTTGAACAGAGATTTGGATTATTTACAATATAGGTCAAATCCTGTCCTGTATACAGTGCCTTTGTGCAGCCCTAATAGCATTCATCCTTCAAGAATTTGATCCAGCATTCAGTGTATCCAGTACTCAGCCTGACAACCATCTGATTGCTCCAGTAGCATGAACCCAGAGTCTATAGCTGAAAAGGGGCAATCTTGTCCACATTAAGACTAATCTAGGAATGTCATTCTATTATGATTCACACTTGTATTAGAATTTCTGTTTTTAAATAATAGATTATTCTGCTTCTTCTTGCATTGTTAAATTAGCATTTCTACAGATTAAAGAACTACTGTATTTCCTCTCGTAGCTTTAGAGGATTTAATAGCATTTGCTTTTCCTGCTGTTTTCTCAATTGTGCTATTATCACTCAATGCATCTTCAATTAATTGGCAAGATTTAGGACTATCATGATGAGGCTGGTCTTGAGACTTGCATCCCCCTTCTCTGTATTAGGTGTATTTTCACTGTTCTTAGCTTCACAGCTGTAGTGGTTTACCAAAGAACCGTTAGCATACAAGTATGATGTTTCTCTGTATATAGATGGTGTTTAGGATCCAGCTGCTGACCATTTTTCACAGAGGGAACTGCCACTTGATAAGCAGAACCAGCATTTTTCTGTTTTTGGTTTGGTTTTTGTTCTTTTTTTGATCCTGGCTCACAATCAAATTTCTGTTTGCAGGAGTGGTCCCTTCTAGTACATTTTAATCAAAAGGCTTTTAGGTCTAAAGTAGAATTACTGGTAAAGTAAAAAGATAACCATGACACCAGAAATGGGGCATTTTCCTGGAACACAGTCTCAGCACTTCCAGTCCGAGAAAAGGGTAGGAAATGCTATAGAACCATATTACTCAGTGTACCAGAGCTCTTCTAATCCACATAAACACACAGTCTTACTGAGCTAGAGGTTGACTCAAAAGCTCTGTTTTTAAGACAAATGGTCTAAAATGGGCTACTGGATATTCTAACATGGAATTCAGTCTTCTGAACAACATAATCTTCCTTCTCAATCTGAATAAAACTATCAAAATGCTCACATTTGAGGAAAAAAAAGCTATTGCAAAGCATTCTGAAGAGCGGTGTCATACTAGCTCCCTTGAAAGAAAGTTAATACAGAATATACAAAAATGGAAATAGACACAAACATGAGAAATCAGCTCAGTTTCATAGCAGCACCACACTGATTCAAGGTTGTTTGATGAAAAGTTGGTGAGACAGAGATGTAATTAGTGAAGAGAGAACAAGAAACTACAAACTTGAAAGTGAATGGGTAGGGCTGCAGGTAAGAAAAGAAAAAAAAAGAATGAAAACTAATTGAGCTATTTCAGGGAACACTCCAATATACCTTGAATGATGAAACAAAGGATCCTTTGAAAGTAGAGTGCTAGGCACTTATTTAAACAAGCCTAAGTGGAAAAAAAAAATCAATTGTAGTAGAGGTTCGTAATTATTTTAATAAGAAAAGAATAGAGTATGACACAATAGAATTTTTAAGAGGAAACATTTCAAATTATTTGACTACACAGAAGACAGAAAGAGAATGATAATGCTTGCCTGCGCGGGGTGTATGAAAAAGGATCTTCAGTCCTCTGACAGTGGGGGAACTCAGAAAGCCCACAAACATTTTTGCAATTGAGGTGCTAAAGGGGAAGAAAGAAGGTGAGAAAATGAACTAGAAAGATCTAGGCAAAATAATTTTCTCATATTAGATCTTTCTCAGATTTTATACAATTTCCTGAGGAGAATCATGACTAATGGCTGGGAGAAACATAAGCATAAAATGAAGGTGAAAGATGTCATTTCTAGTCTAAGATCAATGTAATTTGATGCAGCCTTAATCATTACACTGCAAGGGGAATATGATTTTTACTTAATTTAATTAAAATATTGGAATTCTATTAAATTTGATTCTACAGAGAAAAATAGTCCACATTCATTAGCTTAGTGTGTATTGTTCAATTGTGCATTGACCAACGTGGGTAATATCCACCATTATTTTATCTTCGTATCTCCTTTCCAGGAGAAAAGAGCCCAGGTCATCTCTCCAAAGACTCCAGTAACTGACGATCTAAGAAGACGTCGGAGCTAAGATGCTTAAGTGCCTCCAGGTTCCCCTTCACTCTCCAATAAATCCACATCTGAAAAAAGGCTTCAGTTTCCCAATATCTGAATTCAGGGTGTTACTTAAAGTATTGCAGTGCAGGACATGCTGTGCTGGAGAGAGAGTGTCCATGTAAAGAGCTCATTTTAAATTTTACTAACTTTTCATATCTCTTTTACTTGTTTGTAATAGACTATATTGACCAATTGAACTTGAAAATAGAAACAGAAAAAACATGTCAGTTTTCTTAAAAATTGAGAACAATTAATAATTTTCTATGCTACAGATCTGAGTATTTTTTGCTTTAAATTTCCTCTCAGAAACTATATCAACTGACAAATTCCAGAAAATGAACTCCTTATATCAGCCTCTTGCAATACTAGCATATTTTAAAGTGACAGAAAGTCAGCGCATCTAGAAAAGATCGTGAATCTTTGACAATTACTCATGTAATACTGTGGAATTAAAGGGGAAAATTAGAAAGAAGAAATTAATTAGCACTATTCTATTAATTCGTGATCTGTACATCAACCAGAATATCTGGCAAGCCCTTACGACTTATTTGAAGGGAATTCTAATGACACATTCATTTCAGCAAAAGAAATATAATGACATGGAGACAGAAAAATAATTATTCTCATTAAAAAGAAAGTTGCATTAATTCCATAGGGAAGCCAAAAGAAAACCTGAGACACATCAAAATAATTCCTGGCAAAGTGACAGGTGTTTCAAAACTAAGCAACAAGAAACATCAGTAGGAGACTACATAACTCCAGGGTGAAAATCTACAAATGAAAGAAGATCAGCAGTAATTTATGCACATGACAATTAAAAAGAAAGTTGAAAAGTAGTCTGAAGCGTGAAGTCTCTGCACACGCACACCATAATCTCTACCTTCTTGAAGCACGAAGAAATCAAATGTGATCAATGGTTCCCTGCTAAATAAAACTGACTACAATTCAGTATAGGGGAATTATTACTGTAAGTGACAAAGATAAAGCACAATGAAATGATAGCAACTCCAGACAGACTAGAAACTATAGAAGATCTCAGATCAGTAGGTTCTGTTAGTGTTGAAAAACATGACTTTGTCTTAGATTCTGTTCTATAAATCTTTACTTCTTTGCAACATTGCTCACAGCATGGTGTTCATTCCTGTTAATTAGCTTAACTTCATTTTCCACAGGGACTGCTAAAGCAGCAGAATTATTGCAAAGGTAGAAAATAATAGCTACACATTTCCAGGGCTCCCTTCCACTTCCCAACCCTCTCCTACAGGGACTCCTGAAAGCCAGGCTGGACAATGCATTTGTCAGCTCAGGGCCTCGTCTGCAAACCAGCAGCACCCTCTTCAGAAGGAAAACCATGATAACCCTTTCCCAGACAGGTTGCACAGCCTGTGTTCCCCTGCCTTGTCCGAGCTAGGCAGAACGTCCAAACAGTGAGGATGCCTCTAGAGTGTGTAAAAATTATGATGGCACAAATCCACAGCTTGGATAGTGGCACATATGACTGGCCAGTTAGAGATGCCAAACTCCAGATGCCATCATTGTCAGTGTTCGGGGGCTCACATTTTACAAAGGCTCTGTCACCCTTTATATATATAAAAAA
>VXAL01010434.1:0-11386 GCA_013399475.1 Chauna torquata | reverse complement strand
ATAAATGTAGAGGTGGTGTTGTTTGGTCTTGTGGGTGGGGGGAGGGGAGAGGGGGATATTTGTTTTTCCCTTTTCATTAGCTACCTAACATTATTATTGAGAGCCATTTCCATGAAATGATTTACTCTACAGACACTTTGCCAATGCCTTACTGGTTCTCAAACTCTATTTATCTGTCGAAAATGTGCATTCTTTTCACCAAGCACCAATTTAAATCTCCAAGTGAATAAAAAAAAGTCTCTTAAAAATATGACAAGGATTGCCAGTAATGATTGTGCAAGAGATGCAAGCTTTTTATATTACTTTCCCACAGCTGAATATTCCACAGACTTAAACTTTCCACATGCCAAATATTCCCATGTCTCTTTGGGTTCAGTTGTAGAAGACTCAGCATAACTTGTACAAAAGAGACAGTCAACAAAGACACAGATGGTGTGTCCCAAACGTGGGATTTATTTGTTTACTTTAATGAGTGATACTGGTCTTTGTAGAAATGGATTTATTTCCCACTTCTCCTGTATTACTCCCTCTTTTTACATTTTTTAAAAACTCCAGAATATCAGAACAATTATGACTTTAGCAATTATTTCATGAGTACTTCTAAAATTTTAATATCCAGCCAAGTATCTTCATAATGTACTAAGTTTGCCTATAATTTATGAGTTATAGAACTAAAATATCCAAATCAATATCCAGAAAGTATCACATCTTTAAACCAAATTAACTTATGCAGGAGCAGTTAATCCTTGGTGTCAAGGCATGCTGCCTTTTTATTTTTTTCCCCTTAAGTAATTTAGAAGATAATTTCCCTCAGGATTTAAAAGCACTGAGATATGCTATATGGAATAGCATCAGCTCTGCCTGAGAAGAAGGACACACTTCACATGTCTTTAAAATAAATTGCCAGAGGATATAATGCAGCCTTCCTGGGTACTTTCATCATAACACTACCTATTTATTATCGAGAAAATGTCAAATTCAGATGTTAATTTGGGAAGCAAAATCTTATAGAGTGAACCAAGAAAATGATACTCATAAAGCACAAAGAAAGAGCAGAAAAACATCTTGAAGGGAGCTAAGACAATGAATCTGAGCTTGAGTATATCTGTAATTAAAATGGATAGTGCACATATATGCTTGTTTTATATACACATATTAAAATGTAATGCTGACACACTAAGTGAGCGCAGAGGAGGAAATCTGGATTCCCACAAATTCATGAAGTCCAGAAAGCTCATTGTCCAGTTAAATATGTGCAATGCAGAACTGATGACGCTGTGGGTTCAGATGCTGCCATTATGCAGGTGATGCTCAGCTCTGGTAGACCTAGATGTTCTGAGTTAGATTTCACTGCACCTGACTTCTACTCATTCAGTCTGTGCCAAGCATGGCTCTGTTAATTCTTAATCTCTAGGATTTGTTACTGAAAGTCATTATATTAAATAACAAGATTATGGCTGATGAAGAAAATGGAAATACATTTTCAAACCTTAACTAAGAATACATATTTTTATGCCTACTATTTTGATTTCCCTGTGTCATGCTGAGCAGCCACCCTCCCCTTTTCAACGTAAGGTGTCCAGACATCCAGCTTTCCACATGCATTTTAAAAGCTGTGGCTCCCCAGAGACACTTTAGCCAAATGCAAGTGACTGATCTTGAGTTTAAAGCCCTGCATGAGCTTGGCCAAGTCTGTAGACATGCTGGACTAGTTGCACCTGTATGCTCCATCTTACCAGACAACTGGTTTCTACTAGGGGAAGGAAGCAGTCTGCTACAGAAGTGTGAAAGTCATATCCAGCAGCCCAGCTCTCCTCACCATGAATACAGTTATGGCAATCAGCACTGGCAACCACAGATCTCATGGCTGTCAGATCAAAATATGAAATCACACCTCTGAGCTGATTTTGCTCCAAAACCAACAACTTACATTCAATAAAATAGGTGCAATAATGACATAACCATGTATGTGTACAGCCAAGATAAATCTCAAAAACTTGTTATGTTCTCAATTTTATACTTCTGGAGAAGGCATTACTATGACAGAGTGCTTAGGTATTTAAGTATTCATAACCCCACACTGCTGGACCAAAAAAAATAAATAAATTGTCTTTTTGGCCATATAGTGGAAAGACAAGTATTTATAAAGAGGAATTATCTTATTTTAAACTCAATGTGTTAACTAATTTAGCACAGCATGCTGTTTAGCAAAACCTTAGGTTCACAAAGAAAAAGACCAATGTCTAATCAAAGTTGCCCACCTGGAAAATTGTAGTACTTGTTCAATGTTATCAGAATAGGCTCATTTACTGTAGTGGCACTGTACAAAAATAGACTTGTGTATAAAACATTATCCTGATTATAGGATTACTCCTGTTAGCAGCCATTCATTTTAAACCATCACTACCCTTCTTAAAGCAAGACAGAGCACTGTGTTATTTTACAGTAACGGTAGTAAATACTGCAACCTACTCACAGGGCTCCTTAGGATAATAGCCACTCAAATACCAGGGTAGTTGACTAAGCTCCATCTCTGAATATCTGGAACTCAAAGGAGTTTTGTATGAGGTAAATCTCAAGATTTTAAGGTTCCAGCTGCTATCTGGCTTTCCAGTGCACTGTCCCTGCAGGTTGCCATTGCACAGTTGCGGAGACACAGGCTTGTTCAGCGAGAGACCCATGCTCTGCCTTTGCCATGAGGGCTGGGCCACTGCTTAGAAGGCTCTGTCTATCCAGCAGTCAGTTATTTGCCAACCACCACAACAAAACCTAATGGAGCAAAAAATAATGCAGTAGCTGACTGCCTGCACAGAAAAGCACTAAGGCAGACTGTGATAAAGGGAAACAGAGGGTTTTAATAACTGCAAGATCCCTGTTGTGTCATTAGCCAGCAATATCCACCAAACAAGACAGTCTCTTTTGCCTACTCAACCCTGCCCGAACAAACAAGGAAACGATCACCAGTAGTCAAACACTGTACAAGTTAAATGACCTGCTTGTGCCTGCATAGGAATGAAAACCATCCCTTCCCCACCACTAACAAACACGACAAGCCATCACCCACATGACTTGCACCGCTTCTCCAAGGCAGCGAGCGAGACATGAGTCCTTAGGACATCATTGCGCTTCTTATTCACAGACGTCCATCTCTCTATTTAAGGAGTACAAAATAACTGAAGGAGCAAGGAATAAATCTGGGGAGGGAGCACTGTTAGGCAATCAGACAAAGCTCTTGGAAACCTGGTATCCTATATATTTAGCCAAACAAAAAGAGAATTTCTGTGCTTGCTGGACTGAAGTAGTGAGATAGGACAGGTTAAATAGTTTCATATCAGAAACAACTTATTTTTCCATCAGTATGAAAAGTAAACAGAAAATGAAAATTAGTGACAGTAGAGTTTCTCCGTAGCACTCACTATTATATGTGGCACTATAAATGTTATCAGACTGCTTGCTTACAAGTTACGAGCCATTAAGTAGAGTCTTAGCAGATACCTAACAAGATGCACTTCTCTAATTGACTTTATTGTTGGAGTAATTAATAAGATCCAACTTTTCTTCTTCATATGAAATGTACCCAAGTCGCTGCAAGCATTGTACAAACGCTTTCTACATGAATGCTTTGGAACATGAAATTCATAGTTTGTTTTAGAAAAGAAAACATGTATGTAAATGTCCCTGTGAATCTCAAGGTGAAGTAAGTTTTCAGCCTTTTTTATGACACATTTTTGTCACTGTAATCATTAATGATAGCTGGAGCTGACATTCTTATTAATATGTTTTCAAAATAATTCTCAAGAAACCTAGTGAAGAGAGAATAGATCAAACAGGCTGGTATCCAAAAAGTCTCACCGGTCAAATCTCTTGGAATTGCAAAATTTTGATGACAAAGCAGAACACTTCATGTCTGCTCACACTCTGCAAATTTTTACTCTATCATAAACCAATTCTAACTCTGATCCCTCATGTTGGAAAAACTAGAGAAACTGCTCAAGTCAGCAGCATGCAAACTAGGAGAGACCAGAATGAGCAAGAATCTCAAGAGCCACAGAAACACATACAAAACTGAGGTACCAGGCATAAAAATGGAGCACAGCCAGACTTTCAGCTAAGACTATTGACCATGGGCACACACACACCAGTAGCGACAGTAGGTCAAGCCACAGCGTACACAGTGGTTCCTTGCTTCTCTCCATTGCCTCCCTCAAGTCTTTGCTCCCCCATCCCCTTACACAGCATTGCAACCTTCCCACAAACAATTTTCCCAATGCCAAGAGCTCCCTTTCATCAGTGCAAGGGACTCTGTTCCCCAGTTCCCCATTCTCTCCCCTACCCCAGTAATGGGGTCCCAGGTGTTCCTCTCTCTTTGCCCATACCTGGATCTCTATTGCTTCTCTTCCTTTCTTGCTCACTCTGCCTTCCCTTCCATTTCCTTTTGTCTGAGAGCATTTTTGTCTGCTCCCAAAGGCAGGGTGGATCTAAAATTGGGATTCTGGCTATGGTGGAAGAGACTTTATAGGTGAAGCTGACTTGCCACCAGACACAGGTGGTTTGAATAGCGCACACCTTCAGTTCACTGAATGTGATGCAAAATCAGAAGGCTGTCCTGTTAAGGATGAGCAAAAAACACCATGAAAATTCCTCCAGCCAACATATAAACAGTACACAATGATAATATCTACTAAGCAACAGACAATCAGAATCTATAAGAGAAGGGATCTAAGTTACAATATTTTTATATCAGTTATAGGTACAGATGCCGCTATGATATGATGTAGCAGTTTGTAACTGCAGATGCCAGTACTGGTGATCGAAAGGACCTGCTCTGCAGGTTGTAAGAACTGATACAAATGCAGACCCTGTTTCAGAGAATTCATAATTTATGACAAGATGCAGTAGCTCAATACCAGACACACAGGGTCAGGGGGTGGACAAATATGAATGTTCTTTTCTGAATTCATGGGTTCGATAATTAGTGTAGTTTCAAGTATCCGCAACAATGGCAGAGGAAAAAAATGAATGATTTTCTCCAGCCTTTCCATTCTGAAGTGAGTTTATCAAGGTTTGCTGCTCTTTCAGTTTTGCATTTTAAACTGGATTTCTCTTTCCTTTCACATCTAATTTGGAGCATAATTTTTCATTGTCATTCTGAGATGTGGCAGCAATCAAGTGGAAATAGCAGCCAGTAGCCACAGTAAATCATGACTGGGGAGTAATTAACTTGTCTGTAATCAACCAGGGTGTCTGGCAAGAAACTGTGGCAACTTATAACTGTAGAGTGGAAAAATTTACATCTAGCATAACTATTCACTTCAAATGGAATTTATAATTTAAGCATATACAGATTTCAGCAAGAAAGCCAATCATCCAACGCTATGAACATCTTTACCCTAAATAAATAATCTCTTCACCCAGACTGTTACAGTGAACTGGCTCTACAGAAAGTCCTCCAAGCTCTCTACCCACTGGATGATTGCCTCACCCAATATCAATTTCACCCAAATCTGCAGGTTTCTTGAAATTGCCATAATAATTGATATTTCCTTTACTAATCTAACTTCCAAATTGATTAGTGAGGCTACTATGGTTTATACCTGCATAAGAAACAGAATCAACACTACATTTTAGAGATCTATGGGTCAAAAGGGATTATAGCATCTATTCTTACCCCAGCATAGCTCCTATTGTGAATTCTACTCTTGGATATCTTCAGAGAGGAAGAGCAAAAACGTAACAGGTATTATCATGTCAGAATTTGCAAATCAGAGCCTCATCAATATTCAACCTTTGGTTGATTTCTATTCCATACTAACATCAACCAATACCATTTCAAACCTATGCCATTTCAATACCATACAGAATTGAGTTTGATTTAGATTAGTGCAGAGAGTAGCTCTAAGTGTTCCCTGACTTGTACTTTGCATATGCTTTCCACTGGTGCAAAACAAGAACAACTTTACCTAATTTGAACGCTGCTACATGCATTTTGCATCTACTTTGCACTAACACAAGTAGCACTGCTTGTACTACGCAGGTCCCTGTGAACATCAGCTCTCTGTTAAAGAAGCACAGGAAGAATAAGGACACAGATGGCTTAATATCCATGGATGCTGAGAGGACCTGTCAGCATAAATACAATGCACAATAACTGTCAAAATGCAAATAGTGGAAAAAGTCCCTAAGAACAACTTATTACCACTGCTGACCTCCCTAAGAACAACTGCTATGCCATGAGCTTCTAACAGACTGAAATGCAGAGATATAATTGGTTCTATATAAACTGAGCTTAGAGCTGCAACAAGAAAAAAAGTTGTTTAGATGCTAATTAATCCTATAAAAGTACAAGGAGTGAATTGTGTCATTAAATTGCAACACAGATGTTTCATATGCTCCATGCTTAATTTAAAAAGTAAAAATAAAAGGAGTTGACTATATGTCGGATTATTAGAAACAATTTCTCTTTTGCAGAATGAAAAAATAAAAATCTTATTGCCCTGAAGTTTCAGGCCAGTGGAGCTTTGTGCAGACTTCTCTTCTGCTTGCACTACAAACTCTCAATAAGGCTGGTAATCTATAACATGAGATGAAAGTAACCTCACAGGAAAATTTAATAGGGTGTACTGTTGGGTTTAATTCTAGATTTGAATATAGATGCATTCAGATTTCTGCATTTAGACACCTTGCAAAGAGATGCAATGCCAGTATCTGGAAAACACATTTCTCTCTGCTGCTCTGGGAATATTCTGACTTTTGCTCCTAGGGCATAAAGATTGTAATGCGCCTACTGCTCACAGGGAAGTTAATAATGTATTGAATGACTGATATAAGAAATGAATCATTGTTGTGTATTTCTGTGGTTTTGGATCTGTTTGTTCTGCAAAGCCCATTGTTCTAATATTTATAAGGTGTCATGGTAAAATATGTTTTACAAGGAAGTATTTAAAAGATATCAGTCTTTGGCGAATAAGCCATCTTTTCAGAATGGGCTTTCAAATACAAATAATATGGCTATCTTAGACACCTAGTAACTTCTTAAGTTAATTATTTTGATTATTTAAAGAGAAACAAAACAAAGCCATTTTAAGTTGTTTCTTTCTCCTCCACTTCTTTGTCTGCCATGCTATAAAAATTGCTAAAATACATCTGGAAACAATATATTCATTTTCATTTTGGGAGGAGTTGTGGCAAAGAATGATACAGGAACATAATACTCTTTCTCATTAGACTGAAACAGCCAAAATTCCTGATCCTATAAGCTGCACAGCTAAATCTTCCCTGGACGAAGGCAGACATGGCATACCTCAGAAAGCAAAGGAGCCTCTCAGTGATTCACAGCCTGAAGCAGACAAGGACATTCCAAGGAGTCCCAGACTCAGGCAGGTCGAGCTGTGGTACAGGAACCTTGCAGGATGGCCAGGCAGAATTGCCATCTAAAATTTACTAGGTTGTCACAGCTACAACCCTGCGTACAGCAGTTCCCTGTGTCCACTAATCCTGCTAGAACATCAAAACTACACACAAACCGTTCATAGGCTGCTTGTGGCTCCAAATACAGGCAGGATGCCGCAAGCCAGAGCACCAAGAAATACATGGGTTTTGCTTGCTTTATCCAATGGCAGAATCACAAGTTTGAGGTCTCCTTTACTTCACTTTTGAGTAATCATTTACCTTGGGAGGAAATGTTGCTCTTACGGAATAAAACTCACTTTCTGAAAATATTGACATCAATTTTTCCCTTCTTTCTCCCCTGTTCACCTATATTTCCTCTTCCTCCAACTACTTGTAGCTCTCAGAGGCGATAACAGATCTAAAATTAAATTTATTCAAAAAAGAAGAAATAAGAAGGAAGGAACAGAGAGTAGCCAGCCCAAAAGTGGTGGGAAAAGAGCAATTTAGTGGGCTTCTTATTCTTCCACTGAGTTATTTACTTTTACAGACATTTTTCATAAAATTTCAATTTTTCTAAACTTTCAAGGGATGATAAAACCTGCCATGACTCAGGATTTCTGGACAGCACTGAAGAGTCACACTCTTAAATACTCATGAAAACAGACCCCAGATAAGACTGACAAATAGTTACTAGATGAGAGGGTACCTCCTGGAAACCAAACATGACATCAGGTTTTGCGAAAATATTTAGGGATTGTTGTGTATTTGATTCCCATACCCTATTACAATTCCTTTGCTCCTCTTCACTGGCAAAAAAGAAAGGCTCCAATCAACATGCAAACAAACAGAGAATTCCCCTAAAAAGTCTCTTTAGACTTATGCAACTTTTGAATGGGTAAAGCAGAGCTCCTTCTCTATCCTAGCCCCACCTGCCCAGCAGCTGCCTGTAGGTGCATCCAGGCCAGAAAAAAATTGGCCATGAATAAATTAGGAATGGTTCTTCACCTTTAGCTCCTGTATCTAAAAATGAATCTGCCCTAAATAAGCAGTTTGGCTCCCTGGCCCTGACAGGCTGCATTTGGCAGAATTGGTTTATTATTGTTGTTGAGCACATTCCTGCACGTAGCTCATTCATGGAAACTGAGTATGAGGCAGCTTCTGCAAATCTGGCTGCTAAGGATTTTTGTTGTTGTTTTTTAGTGAACTTTTCTGTGTCAATAATCTTAAGGGAATAATTTCAAACTGTGGTTAAATGCAACTTCCTCTTTCTCCCTATGATACACTGATGGCCATTTCAAAGTGTTTTAAGAACAGCACTAAACATCATTCTGAACCAAACACAGAAATCTTGTGTTCAGCTCACAGAGTGGAAGGGTTGGCAGCACTGGTTAATGAGTGCTAACAAAGTGAATGGCAATCTGATGAATCAAGCACACCATTGCTCTTACAGGTCCTAGGTAAGTTCTGGATGGTTCCTCAATCCAAAGCTTGCCTGTTGTCCAATAGCTCACAGTAACAGCTAGAAAAAAAACAAGCAGACGTGGTATAGATTCAGCCCATGAATCACCCACACATTCATCCAAAACAGAGCTTAGCAAGATAAGAAGTGTACCTTCCACTGACTTCATGAAGTATTTATTCCTTGGTTATCATTGCTTACAGCTGTATTCAAAGGACAAAGGCTATAAGCAACATTTACTGACTTTATCAAGAAATTTAAAATTGTGTGTATTTAGATTAATATTTTATTGCAATAAAGAACATTATTACAAAAAAAAGTTATTATATAAGAAGAAAAGCTCTTGTACTATTCTCTCTTCTAGTAATTGTTTATAACCAAATGCTTGAGTGAACAGGTGGAGTAACCTGTAACAAAAAAGGCTTTCCTAAAGATCACTTATGATTACAACAAAGCAGAAGAAGTGTCTTTGTCAAAGAAAAATAGGATAAATACAGCAAAATAACTTGTTTTCCATCAACAGTTTATATGGGGCTATGTAAGTAGTACACAAAGAGGTGTTAAATGTTGATAGCATCAAGCCTGCAAAGGTTTAATAAGAGAGATTTTCAAAGACATAAAACAGCAGCTTGGGTGGCCATCTTTCATTGGCAACACTATATTTTAGGTGAAATATATTCAAAAGGAAAAGTGAGACAGCCATGGCTTAACCTGGATTACCAGATCTGGTTTCTCTACCTGATACTATCAGTGCGAGCTCAACATGGAAACAGTAATGTGTGCTGGCTGATGCTGCTAATGAAAACTTAGCTGACGGAAGTTACTACTGCGACAGCAAAGTGCTATCATTGTACTACTTCTGTATTAGTATAAGCCACTGAGCTGCATGTTTTTTCCGGGGAACTTTGAGGAAAAAGAGAGACGTATATTCTCATTTGAACCCTGCAGTAGAAAGACATTTTCTTTTTTGTAAGAGCACACATGGAATTTGATGGATAATGGTAGAACTGAGTGTCTACAAATAGAATATACATTATATTTTGAAATGTTGTGCATCGAGACTACTTTGTACATATTCACATATACTATGCTTACAAGAAAAAAATAGTAATATACATTGATACTTGCCCAATTACATGCCTTTCTATTCACTTACCACTGAAATATTTTAAATCTTGGAGATTCTACAATTCATTCTCTTTGAAGATTTAAACATCAGAATATTATGTTAGCAATGACAAGTAACATCATGGCAAATTCTGTTTTCTCCAAGTAGCTCCATGGAGAGGAAGAAGTGGTGTTTAACAAATGGGGAAAATGAGGCAGAAAGAGCCACATTTGCTGGGTTGGGTAAGTGAGGAGGATCTCACTGATTTCCATGCCATCACACCTATTAATTCCAGTCACAAACAGGTCCAAACACAGTGGGCATTTAATCTTATTTTATTAAGCAAAAGTCAATGAAAGTAAGGCTAGAACCTAAGTGGAATGTCTTTCTCATCATCACAAAATATCTGGCTATACTTACATCCCAAGTTGTTTTCCATGAAGAAAACATACTTCCCATTGTACTACAGGTAGTTCAGTAGTTAATATTTGTATATGGCACTGCATTTTGATAAGGAAGTACACAATCACTGTGATTAAAATGATGGAATTTTCTGCATGTTGAGTAAATAGCTTAATATGCCTTGATTCAGAAATATGCACCTAGTTAAATCCTGGCTTATGGGTCTTCCTTGTATTGACTGATNTTCACCAGCTACCTGACTCTAGATGCTACTATTATGCAGTCTCAAACTGAGGGCCTGTTATACTTCTCATGGCCCAGTATGAAGAAATATCACGTCAACACAACTAGTTCAAGCAGATCTCTTAGAAGAAGAGACAGAGAGCAGAAGAGAAAAAAGAAGCTGTTATTTAAAAATCAGAATTATACTGCCACAGGGTAAGAAAAGACCTAGTACTTAGCAAAGCTCCTATGACAACTTAATTTACCTGAATAAATGATACAGCAATTTAGAATAAAGCTGGAAAGAATGTGATGTGTAGAATTAATGAAGTGTATGACAGTGAGGGAATTTGAGGTAAAAACAAAACAAAACAAAAAAACACAATTGCTAATGCATTTACAAAGTTAGAAATATACAAACCTTTTATTAACTGAGGTATCATTATGATAAAAAAGAGGTCTTTGTCAAAAGGTTTACAATAACTGTCTAGCTTTTCAGAAATAAATAAAGAGTCTTTATTTTATTCAACAGTGAGCAAAACCCATCAGAATGGGAGCATAACCTCAGTGTAACCTACAAGGGCGGGACAGAACATATATCACGTGTTATTACTGAACTAGCTGATCTCTCTTCTCCAGAAAAGCATAGGTCTGGTAGGAAAACACAAGCACTGAGGAGTAGGAGAAAGAGGTTTGGCAGAGCTCAACAGCAAAGATAGCCACAGTAAATACTCATTTCAGACACAAAATCTCAGCAGGAATAAAGCTGGAGATGTATTTTAATAATAATATCCCAGCTTTCCATT
>VXAL01010433.1:138562-175390 GCA_013399475.1 Chauna torquata | reverse complement strand
GCCGCTGTCCGCGGTGCTGACGGCAGGGCCCCGGGCGGCACCGCCGAGGAGGCTCCGGCCGGGTTTCGCCATTCTCTCCTCGGAAACTACAGCAGGGAGGGCGCTGGCTGCTGCGGGAAGCACGTCCTCCTGGACATGTAATTTCATGTCATGCACAACGGAAGCCACTTCTGCCCAGAGTGGAAAAAAAAAGCATTTAGTTCCCACGCCTGTGTTTCGGATTAAATAAGAAAAAAACCCTACATCCCGCAGCAATTCTCTAAGAAGTCTAGGTGCAGGTATGTCTCATACCAGCTTTTGCTTGTCTGTTGAGGATTATCAGGTTTTCTGCAGCTTTCACAGATTGTCTTCAAGACTGAAGCATTTGAAGAGACACAATGATGTTATCACAAAAACAGAACATAACCACAACCACATGCTAGTGGGGACATATCTGGCATCACCATTTTTTCTTAGTAACTATAGATATAGTTTATTTCTGGCGGCAAAAAGCAGAAACTTAACCACACACCACAGAGGAAGGTAAGTTTTGCCTCTTTTCTACACAGTAACAAGAAATAAAGAAAGGAAGAACATTATTTTCAAATCTATTATTTTTGTTACTCCTATTTATATTTATTAAAAATAAACATGCAAAAGGGAAACAAAAGTAGATATAGATTGTGCAGATACTTCTTGTGTACTCCTAATGCAAAAACCTGACAAGTGATTGACAACAGGTCTTTCCCAACAGTTAGAAAACTGCCTATACTACATACACACAGTTGGCAAAATCCCTTCTTTGTGATCTACAAAGCAGTAGCCTTACAGGAAAAATCTGTTTCCCATCTTATCGCTCAAGTTGTGTCCTTTCTCTGTCATTCTGCCCATTATTCATTTTCTACTGGGAGGCAGGCCCAATGGAACTTCGTATACTATAGCACAAACAGTTTGAGATGGCCTCATCACTT
Source organism: Chauna torquata (assembly GCA_013399475.1). Classification (NCBI taxonomy): domain Eukaryota; kingdom Metazoa; phylum Chordata; class Aves; order Anseriformes; family Anhimidae; genus Chauna; species Chauna torquata. The sequence goes on along the minus strand of VXAL01010433.1, from coordinate 174,440 downwards.
TTTCTTCCCAATATCAAGAATGATTTATCCATTTGTACACAGAAAGAATGACCCATTACCTGATAATCTGATCTACCTGAAAGGTTCTTGTATGAAGGGGGTAGTAAGCATTCTGGCAGGAGTCTAGGGAGCTAACAGTGCTTCCACTGAGCACACAAACATGTCTTAAGAAAGTTGCAGCCTTTGTGATAGTCCTTCTACAGCTGGTCAATGTAGTTTATGACAAAGAAGCAAGCCAAATGAAAAAAAAAAATCTGTTTTTGTGTCAGGTAGGACTTTACTAATATGTAACTGGTATAAGTTATGGGTGAAATCAGCAGAGTCAAATCCACATAAGAGCAGTTTAGCAGACACTTAGACAATTCTGCCTGACATTTAAAAAGAGAATCAATTTATTTGAAACATGAGATGAAATCACACTATGAATATTTACAGATCTTTACCCTCTTATCTCCAAAATACTAAAAAATGAAATTCTAGACTTCATAAACTCTACAACGGATATAAAAATGTTGTAGTGGCAGTTGTAGGCAATGACACAGAAGGCATTCATTTGTCTTCAAGTGGTTTATGGTACATTGCATGACCAAATAGCAGAAAATCTTCCATGCCTTTGAAATTCATGTTCACCATTTCCTGCCCAGTCTCAGCCACAGGTAAGTGTTGATACTTTGGGGTTAGAATCATTTTATTGGGTTGTGGGTTTCTGATTACTAAGTACACTTTTTTATTCTTTTCTTCTACATATCTGATAGGGGATTGTTATTGCCTTTCATTGTGCCCTGTTTTATTTTGTGCCTTGCATTACTTCCCAGAGTCATGGCAGATGAATGCATGCTAAGTTTTAACAGAAATACATGTAGATTGGATGTGAATCTCAAAGAAATATTTTTAGTGACAAATATTTACATCAAATGGAGTGTACTTATGCTAAAAATATGCCTAAAAATAGATTATCTTTTCCCAGGAGATGCGTACATTACTCTCCAAGTAATTTTTCAGAATAGTAATCATTCATTTTGGTCTTTCAGTCACTGCATCCCAGAAAAGGATTACTAATCTTTGTTTCTTAAACTATTCCATCTGAAAATATGTTTATTGTAAAAGTTTAGTAACAGAACAACTGGTGTCCAACTACCTAGAACTGTTCGTGTTACTTGTGATCAGTTATTACAAGTTTGAATTAAATAATCTATTTTCCCCAGTTGCCATTCTGAACAACCCTTAAACTAGGAAGAGGAAGATGAAGGCAGTGCCAGTCAAAAAGATTAATTGTGGCCTTGTTTGCCATCTGGTACCTGTGAGCCAGCTCATGAAAGGACATGCACAACTGTAATGAAATGCTACTGAGATGAGATATTCAGGCTTCAAGGGCAAGAGGCCATATATGAAAAGCCTGAAGGAAGAGACTTTTCCTCTAGCACCAGCATGGGTTCAGTGTCCTACATTCCAGAAGACACTGTTCTTCTGCCACAGAAATTAAGACAAAATTTCACACGTGAGAGCTGCTGGATATTAACAAGATCTGGCTGCAGCAACAAAACTAAGGAAATCTTTCAGTCGTGTAGTTTATTTTTTTCCCTCCTTAATCTAGTAGTTCCTCTTCTATGTCACAAGTTTCTTAACAGTATTTCATTTTAAGGGCAATGGTTTTCTGCAATTGTGAAGGCAGCTAGCTGATTCAAAACAAATTCAAACACATCAATTCAATGATATTATAATTAATGATTTATCAAGCTTCTGAGTCTTAGAAACACACAATTAAGTTGTCTGTCTGGACTGAAATGTGGCAATCACAGCCAGCAGGGCTAAGCTACAGCTTTTTGAAGCCACATATATAAGAGATGCACATGATCTTCAGCAAGTTAAGGAGGGCTCATGTCACCATGTATCAAGGAACCAGTGATGAATTGATTGATTACAGGGCTGGCATCTCACACCGGCCAGAGGCAAAGCCCACTTGCTAGCTATCTCCATCACATGAAAACTGCTAAACGTGAAAGTTGTGGTATGTCACAAAGTTTTAATGATTACAAATGAACTGGTGTCTGCGTATCAGGAATGCCCAGCTCCCTTGCACTACATCTGCCAAGGCTGAGGCTGTCATTGCTGATTCCTCCCAGGCGCAGTGCTCAGACAGATGCTGTGCCCTGCCCTTCCTCCAAAGCTGCACTCAAGCTGTGCAAGTGCTGGCAAAAGGCCACACCTTCGATTTTGTGCCGTTTTGACTTTGGGTGTGCAGGCTTTTCACTGGATTTCAGTTTCCTACATTTTCAATTAGCTTTTCTACTTCCTGTTTGCACATTTTGTCTTATTTTCTAAGAATAGAAAAGCTTCAAGGGCAAGAGAGGAAAAACGCTTTTAAAACTCTGACTTTTCTCAGTCCAAGTAATTCCCCATTTTCCCTTACAAATCCTCAGGAGGTTTGTAGTAATAGTGGAAACCAGCTCAAAGATCTTCTCTTCCAATTACGAATGAACAAACACAATTCTTCACTCTCCAGCCACAGACCTGCTCCACATGCTGACACTTTGCTTTTAGGTATTATTCATCCAATTAAGAGTTTCAAAATTCTACCTCACCGCAACTGCTGGTCTCATGTACTGGTACAAATAAACAGTTGGTGTGCACAGTTTCAATACCCATCCTGCTGCAGTAATCTGCCACAGTTAGCCCACAGGCTCTCATTTATTTTGTGGACACGAGATCCTTTCTGTCTTTCATTACTCAAGAAGCTAACTACTTTTTCGCCCATGGAAGCACGTAAGATACAGCTGAGGACCCAGCAAAGCAGAGCACCGGGAGGCTTGCAATGAGAAAGGAAATTGAAAATCAGGATTAGATTTCAGCTGAATTAAGTGGCTCTGTTGTGACAGTGGTTTCTCGAAATACTTCATAAATTTCTCTCTCCCATCTGCATCATTGCCTATTGCTAACATACTTTGGCACGCTAGCTGCTTTCTGCCTTTTTGGAAAAGAAATGGAAAACCTCCCCAGAGAGTCCAAATTTCATTTTGACTTTCTCCCTCCTCCAAATTTTTATTTGGGAGACTCCATACTGCTCAGCACAGTGTACTTTCACACAAAGATTAGCCATAAGAATATTTCTTAGTGCACCAGCAACGTTGCTAATGCAAAAGAAATGGCGTTATAATGTGTTTGCCCCATTTCTCAAAGGCCTTGTTCTGGAATGTGGGTCAAATTGAGGACTTGGCAAATGAATTGGTTATTTCCTCACTCTGCTCACCTGCTTGCAGCTTGGATCTCCTAAATATGAAACTTCAAGAGAGTGCAAAATTATCGATGGGTCCAGCAGTGGTTTTTCTGCTCAGATGTTTTTTTCTGCTTCCTTAATTTACCTTACACTAGAGCAGAAAACCTAGCTCACAGTCCAAATGGTGCATTTAATTCTGCCCAAGTCTTTTTATTTGGTTAAGGCAATCAATTACACTCCCATACACATTTCAACAGTTCATGGTTAATTGTCCCTGTTTTGTTCTGGCCTTATGCCTGCCCTGCCCCAAACCTGACAGCGTCAATTCCAAACCAAAAGCACGTGAGATCCGCAGTCACGAAGGCACATGTGTGTCAGACAGAAACATACTCTCTGCTGCATTAGATCACAGTCTGTCCTTAGCATGCGTGTCCAAGGACCAGCGTGGGTGACCCGCTGCTGGCATTGCTGTGCGCTCTCCTGCGAGCCCACCCGTGTGTTGCGGCAGCCAAGACCACGAACCACACAGGACCGGGACTGTTTTATTTCCTTAGAAGCAAACATGAAACAAAACTACCCCAGACAGAGCTGCTGCCTTTTGGCTTTGTCGCAGTAGCTGTTCTCAGACCTTACACATGTAATGCCTCCCTGCCAGAGCTCATGCCTTCAGCAGCCTCCCTCTTAGGGCACCCATAAGGCTTCTCCTCACCTCCTTCCCCTGCTCGCTGCTTTCAACATGTCCCACAGCACACTCTGACACAGGCAGAAAAACAACTTAAATCGGTAGGTCTGGTTTTAAATGGTTTGTGAAGACCTTGAAAAGCACAATGGCATTTGCCTGGAGTCGCAGTGCCCCATCTCAGAATCGAGGGCCGTCCTGCACATGAAAGCACGGTTCCCTCAAAGCCTCGGGTATTACAGTTGTCCAGGACACACCAAATGAACTGGGTTTTCTTTGCCTTCAGAAATGTTCCCTGATTTTTCAGAGGTTATTGGCACTCGGCACTAAAAAAAGTGTGAAACAACATTCCCATCTCCCTTTGCGTTAAACTAGTGCGATGCAGAAGTGAGATGAACGGGCATCGTGTTAGTGCAAACTGAGCAGTAACTCTGGTGGTCAAGCTGCGTTTTTCACACAAATATGTAACTCCCAGATGTACTCATTTTCCTGAAAGAACTGAAAGCATTGAAAACGCAGTTTTCCGAAGGAGGCTCCTGACGGGGAAGCTCCGAGAGCTTCCAGAAGGCTCCCTGCGCGGGGTTCGAGGGACCTCTTGTGGTGGCCGAGCCGCTGCCCAGCCCGACTCCAGCGGCAGATAAAAACGAGACCCAAATTTATTTCTCTCATTACAGTAGCTTAGCTCGTTTACTACACGAGACATCAGCGTATAACCCAATACTGAGACACAGTTTATCATCCTGGCCTTCAGCTATGAACACGAGGCGTCTAAAAATACAGCAATGTATTCTCTAATATTTTATTAAATGCTGTCACATCTAATGCAGCCTACCTAACCACAGTGTCACAAAAATAAGTGCTGCTGGAAACAGCTCATCCAACTTCAGTTTTAAACTGAATAACACAGTCCAATGGAGGAAAGAGTCAAATTGTCCTCCTAAGTCCGAGCCCAGAAACACGAAGAAGTTATGGGGGATCTCTGCAACTGTGGCGTGTTTTACATTAAGAGGCATTGCTCCAGCTTTGGGCTCGGCTAATGGGCTCTGAAAGTGAAGGCGGAGTTAAACCTGCAATCACGGCCTCCTTGCACAGAGGCTTCACCTGCTTTAAGAACCCCACTAGCAATGATTTCTAGACTTTTTAGTGAATTCAGAAGTCACCAAACACTGCCCTGTGACTGCCAACAAAGCTTCGCGTAACTGACTACTATGCACTTGTAGCAAGGATCCAAAGAACCTGCTCATGTCTATCCTGCACAGCCCAGTCAAACGGTGCGATATATCTTGCTTTTATTTATTTGAATGGTCTAACACACACACTGGCAATTTTTATCTCCTGTATCTTCTTGAAACTATTGAATTATTTTGTGCACTCTGGTCCACAGTTTCCTCAAAACTGATGTATTCCTACTCAAAGCTGAAAGCAATATATATAGATTCTATCTATCTGCTGATTTATTGACCTAAAAAATCCTACTCCTGGGACAGTCACAAAGCCACGTAATATTTTCAAAAATTGGCTCTATGTTTGGGTTTCTAGTTTGGAGTCACTGTGATAGGATAACTACAGCCTGCAGCCAGTACCACCCAGCAAGCAAGGGGGTGTATTTCTTCCAAAACTAAGTTTAATTTTTAATCCCTAGATCAACTTCTCTACATCTCCTTTAGTAAAACAAAACACTACGAGAAACCACACTGATTTGCTGGAAAAAACACCACAATTTGCCACTTTTTTTTTTTTTTTTGAGAACACCAACACGAAATGCCAAACACACGCTTAATTGAAGATCTCTGCTTTCTGCAGAAGAACAAAACACCATCTGGAAACAGCTTTTTCCCATCAAGAGCACTGCAGTTGTGTTCAATACACAACACTGCTGAGACCTACGTCTCACTTACACAAGACCCAAGCACGGTCACACATTCAACTGCACCTGAAAGAGCACATCTGCTTGCATGTTCATTTGAGACACTGCTATTGCTGTAAAAGTCTCTCTTCAATGCTTAGCCAGCAATTTAGCTTTCACTTACCCCACATCTTGAAAGGAGCCCAGCAAAAAGGAACAAATAGCAAACCACACTCAAACGCTGTACTCACCGGTGTGCTGCTGTCAGAAAAGGTGTTCATGCTGATGGACCTGCTCATCTTGTCCGAGGACAAGGACGGCGGGGAGGGACTGCGCTTGTCCAGCTGCTCGTGGTGCGGCAGGTCCTGGCGCTGCAGGTATTCACGCCATGCTCGCTGGATGCTGGGGCGGACACCAAAACACAGCGTTGGGGGGAATGCAGCAACGAAAAAGATTTAAAATACGTATTCTCAATTGAAGAGGTGTTCTTTGGTGGTTTTATTTTTGCACACTTTGTGTCCCTATCTGGAAAATTATCACACACAGCTACCTGCTGTAGGTCTTATATTAGCCACTACTAGCATATCTTGAGATACATGTTAAGTAGAAGCAATTCTTAAACTTACAGAAGTGATTTAAATCTGAGACTATACTTAACTCAGCAATTCTCCTTGCAAACAAAGAAAAAGGCAATTATCTGCTTAAAAGAATGAACAGCCTTCAAAATCTTATATTTACACCAGCTTTCAAGATGACAACCCAGATGTGACTCGAACTTCATCATCCTTTTTAAAATCGCCTCCCTCCTGCTGTAGCTGGGGACATAAACCCTGCTCCAGTGCCACGTGCACGGACTGCAGCAGGAGCTCTGCTTCCAAGCCCTGAGCTTTGACCACGTTTCTAACATCTCACGGAGGATCTGCAGGAGGTGGAAGGCCAGCCAAGCCCCGGCACGGACACTCGAGCAGCCTCCGTGCGGCGGCCGCGCAGGGCCGGGGTGGGCAGGCTCGGCAGGTGGCAGTGCGGGACCGCCGGAGCCTGCCCTGGGGCCGGGGAGAGGTGCTAGCTCTCTGACCTGAGCCTGTAATAGTCGTGACACGAACGCTGAATACGGGGGTGTTTGCACACAGGACTTTCTGCCTACCCTGCGGAAAAGCAGAGTTAAATTCTGACCCGAGACTCGGCCGTGCTACTGCAGTGCAATGAGATTGAAAAAGCTTCTTTTAGGGTATTTAAGCGATTGAGATTTTATTGACTGGCGTATAAAGTCAGTAAAACCTTCGCTGTGCCTGTTCATCAGGTGGAGCACCCCGACCTTTGCTCGCGTTGCCCTCAGATTTGCAGGTGCTGCAGAGCTCCCTGGCAGCTCTCCCGGCAGCGGCAGCCAGCACGCCTGCCCCGCGCGCTCCCGAAGGGCTTGGGGCGCTCCGCACCCAGCCCTGGGGGTTCTCTGCCCGAGGCCCCGGGTCCGCTCCCCCAGAGTTTGGAGCCAGCTACACGGCCCAGCTGCAGCAGCGGGTGCGAAAGATGGGCCGTGTCCTTCCTTCCTCAAGGGGCCTTACCGTGTACTTGATGGTTCAACCCAAAGGATCTGAAGCCTTTCGTATGGATGTACGTTGTCCTAAGAACTCTTTTTCCACCTTGCCTCTTTAGTAGTTAAGGTGTCATTTCTGCTCCCAGCTCCAAAAGCCAGAAAAACATCTAGCCTCGAGACTCCACTGAAAAGGCTGGCACATCCAACGGGAAAGCGACACTTCCCAGCCTTGCAGGAGCACCGCGCTCAGCACCGGCGCTCCTGACACTCCTCTCTGACTGCTCTGGCAGCACTGGGAACCCCAGGCAGTCGGAGGTGCCCCCTGGGATAAAATTTTTCAATCCAGTATGGGGAAAAAAGCTCCCAGAACACATGGCATTTTGAACATCTTATGGTTGAGGATATCAAATACATATTTTGGGTCTGGTGTTTTGTTTTGTTTAAATTATTTTTAATTATTTTTTATTTTTTGAAAGAAGAATACCAAATTAGAAACAAAATGGCATCCATTACAGCCTAACCAGGACAGGTGCATTTTAGAGCTAGTTGGGTAGGTCAAGTCCCATGTTGTTTTCATGCAACAGCTTTGAAATGGAATGGGCAGAAATACCTACTACAGCCCCCAGATGTGAATGCCAAAGGAGGAGCTTTCAGTAAATGCTTTTTCCTTTCAGAAAAAAGAGTCACATCTTCACACCTAATGCATTTATACTTTACAATGTCTCAGTTGCATGCTCTGCTACAAAATATATACAAGCAGTATTTACATATTTGTGTTTACATGTACTTTCCATTTTAAAGCATGAGAATAAACTAAAGCGAAGGTGCAACTACCCCTCTCAAAAGCTCTGAAAATTTGTTCTTTCATCTGCCTTATATTTGCATGACTAAAAGACACTGGCTGGATTTTAATTTGAAACTTCATGTCCTTTTAATATTTTAATACAGCATTAATATTTTAACAACCTTTATAGCAAGCTAGCTGTAGTTTTTCAACAGAAAGTGAACTTCAGCAGGTAATGTAGCAAAGCATACAAATCTGTGTAACCACACCCATGCCTGATGTCTCAGAATTTTGCCATTGAGCAGTTTGGGGCTTCAGCATAAAGGCATTCGTATTTTTTGATGCCAGTGAAGCCATGTTAAACTTTCTCTGCCTGCTGGAAAGTCCGGAGGCACCATGCGAGCGCAGAGTCGGTGCCTCTGGATGGAGCCAACGCCTGCACCGGGCTGGAGGAGCAGCAGCAGCTCCACTGGAACAGGCACAAAGAGCTCTCACAGACACCTGGGAACGTGTTAGTTTATATCCCCGCTGTTACTCCTGACAGGGCACAGTCAAACCTCTTAGAATTACTGACCTCATGGTAAACTATTAAACATGTGGGAAACGCTTTACAAAGGATAAAACTATCGCGCTTGGGAAGCTGGGGGAGTTTATTCCCAGAAGCTAGATGCCATGTATGTGCCTTGGCTGAGTGCTAGCCGCTGCCTCGCTCTCCAATAAAAAACAGCTTTCTCAGTGCCTGCACCCTCCGGCCCAGGAGCCCTGCTCCCCTCTGATTTACATCTCTAGCCCAATGCAAAACCAGGGACTGCCCCTTGCAGAGCAGTCCTGCCAAGTTGCCGGGCAGCTCTAACCAGGCTTCACCTTCGATGCAAAAATACCACTGAAGAGGCTTCTGCTTGCTCTGTGCTCTGCTCCCCGCCTCTAGGATGTTCTCTACGTATATGAAAAATCTCACAAGTTCTCAAATATTCCTCTAGTTTCATGGGGGAGATTAGAAAATGAGTGCAACATTGGAGTTTAACATTTAAAACTCAATTCAAAGAGAATATTCACATTCTTAAGAAGTAGGTAAGAGCTTAACTACCTTCCTGAACTGGGGCTTTTTTACACCTAGAGTTATACAGAAATCTGGGATGGACACAATCTGGGTTCTGAGGTTCAGGAATCTGGCAAACTTGGCTGCATTTTAATGCAGAAACCCCATTCTCGGTTACTTACATTTTCACTTTTGATTCCAAGGGCTGTAAGTTGATATGATATTTTTCAATATTATTTTCTTCATCCATGGCAAGCTGATGGCTATGAAAAAGAAAAGAAAATGGGTGTAATGCATCTCAGCATGACACTTTTGCAATCACCGTGAATTAATTCAGAAAATTTGACAAGCCCATACAAGAGCTGCTTATTTTAAAGTGTTGCTGTCTTTAGGGGAAGGCATCTGGGTCCCTGCGCCCAGCCCCACTTGATTGTTAACATAAAGTAGGAATTTGGACCCAGTTTCCAGATTGAAGCCTGCCTGAGTCCTTGCAGATTTCTGCACTAAACTGTCCAGATGCCAGCTCCAGAGACAGGCACACCCAGCAAAGAAGCTGCTGCAAATAAAAACACTGGCAAATATAGTAGATATTCTTGCTAAATTAGCTTGCATCCCTGGGGCTACATTTGAAAAGCTGGAGAGTAAAATGGAAGGTAACAATGGTAATGCTGGCAGCAAATGAATTACATCAGCAAAAGCCATACAAGAATATGAAGAAAAAATTCTTTGTAATAAATGATGACCAAGAAATCGGTGCTGCAAACTGATTGTTTTGAGAAAGCAATTTTAAAATGCTAGAAGATAAAAATCAAACGTCTTGGACACAGCCTTGGATGGGACTAGCAACATGAATGAAAGGTCTTCGCATGAAAATTTGTAAGATTAGACCCCAACCTGTGGAGTTATTTTGAGAGTTTACTGGACACTTAATTACATCACTCAATCAGCAGCAGTTTTCAGAAATTATCCTCCTGTAACTAAAAATAAGAATCATTTATGGAATAGATGCAAAATCTTGAATATTCAGCATATTACCAAGTGAAAAACGTAGTTACAGCAAGAAGACCTCAGAAAGGGCGTGTTGCCTTACAAAAGCCATTTCACTTTACCATGTGCAAGATATCGTGGAAATCACACGTTTACCTTTGAAGCAAGTATTTGTCATCGTTGACCTGTTCCAGGGTGTTCTGGAGCCTTTTGAGTTCTTCCTACAAGAAGAGGAAAAAAATGGTTCAATGTGCTTGCGGGGCGCCCTTGGCTGACACGGGAGATTCTCCCTCAAACTCAAATCACTGCGAGCCAGCTGCTAAACAAAACGTTCCCTCAGGTAACGTCTTCAGGGCATGCTTCCTAATTTACTTATCCAGAATAGCTACAAAGAAACCAATATATTTATATATCTATCCAGCACATAACTTTGAAAGAAAATATCAGACCTACAAAAACAATAGGCAGAGCAAAAGAGGGAAGTGTTCTTTCACTTGTTAGGTGCGTGGCTGCTTTGATTTGAGAGGAGACGGTCCTGGTAAGAGGCAAGCGAGCATCAGCTCATACTGACAGGCACTTCTCTTTGTTCTGCAATCAAACTGTATTCAATTGCATAATTAAGAGTGTCACTGGCTGCGATTTACAGCCTGATATCTTTACCGGGGTATTTGCATCAGATTCTGTTTCAATAGAAGAGATGCCGCAAACTGAACTGCATGGCGGGGGTTCCCTGCATCCATGCTATGGGTCCAGGAAAAACGCCCCCATGAATTTCAACACAGAGGTAGGGCTTAAAAAAACAAGTTGTGTCTGTCTGGCAGGGTTTTACTGTTCAGCAGGGGCAGGAGTTGAGGGATGGGGAAGACCTGTGATCAAACGAAAATTGAAAAACATGATTGGTAATTACTGATGAAATGCAATAAAAATAATTTAAAATAAATACAAATATTTAAAAAAAATACAGGCACAAACCCAGAATTCTAAAAGCAGACTGTAATCCATATTAAGTTGTTTTCCTGATATTGAAACACATCCGTGGACTACCGAGGTGGTTCATCGCAGGGTGGGGAACGCCAGGACACACTGCAGAGCCGTCTCCTGCAGCATTGGCACGCTTGCTCCCGAAGCCACCGGTGGGAATGGCTGCCTGGTCCTTTCCCACCTAATTTAATCACAAAGGTGCATCTCCAAGCCCTGATTATAACCCTTAAAAGAAACGTATTGCTCCAGAAGTTCCAAGGGACAGCACTGTTGCTTTTTAGCTGCGTTAAAACGATGCCAGGAGCATGCAGTTGGTGGCTGCACTGTGCCGGAGGCCATACAGCACAGCGCTGAAGCCGCAGCCTGCTCAGAAAACATGAAGGTTCTGTTAACGGGGACGTTTTAGAGAAATTGAACGAACGGGACTGGGAGGCCAAAGGGGAGGGAAGAGCACCGGCGGCAGACGTTCCTACAGACCAGGTGAGCTGCCAGCAGCCAGCCGTGCCCCGAAGCATGAGGGCAGGGATCAGAGGGGCACCTGACGGCGGGAGGGTGACAGTTCTCCCGGGAACGCAAGCCGCGAGCCAGGGCCTCCGCGCAGGAACCTGACCACGCAGGAGCCCGGCTGCAGGCCGGGGCGGTGGGTCCGGTGTTCGGGCCGCTCCCAGCGAAGCGCGGGCCCCAGGGGACGCATTTCCCGGGCTGTGCGTCCCCTCGCAGGGCACGGTCGCGCAGACCGCCCGGCCGTGCTGGGACACGCTCCCGCAGAGCACACGCGCTCTGCCCAGCGTCCGGGCGGGCAAAGAGGCGCCGAGCCCCCGACCGCATCCCTGCGGCGCGACGCAGCGAGCATCGCCATCCCTGATAACCCAACCACGCTGGAAGGTGAGAAGTCCGCGGAAGACACCGAGACACTAACCTGTGACTTCTTTTGGCTCATTAAGTTGGGAATCAAACGTAAAAGCACGAGCTACTCGGGAGCAGAGAGGAGAGTGATTGACTTCACACCCGTCTTGCACGCAGATGTGAGATTCTCAGGAAGGCTGAGACCATGAAAAAGGAAAAATGAGGGTATTTTCATCTTGTATAGCTTATTTGACCTGGGGATGAATCCAACGTTTTTGCTTCCAATGAGACCATTGCTGCCCCTAGGGGCCCAGCAGATCAGCCAGCACCGCCGTCTGCTTTCCCAAATACAGCTGATTTTGTGAAACAGAGAAATTTTACCTGGTGCTTTTTAATCTTGTACAAGGTTCTGCGCCATTCGACATGAAACGAGATCACAGTTGGTAGCTGATTTACTCCTAATACAACTTTCATTTCCTCACAGCCTTGGATGGACTATTACTGCAAAATATGTTTTATGCATAACCTAGATTTGTCAAGCTGACAAGTCGGATTTCTCCTCAGTCTTTGCCCCAGTCTTTGGCCCTGTGGGTCTCTAATTGCAGCTCCGTCCTGTTGACACGCTGAAGCTGATAAAGCACCACGCGTGATTCAGGAGGCCTGGCTGCTTCCCGATAATAATCTGCCGTTGGAAATGATCCAGTTGGGAAACTTCTTTTTATTTCTGCCTTCCTTTTTTTTTGCCTGCTCTGAGGAACTTCCTCTTCTGGCATATTAAAAATAAGCAACTTTCAAAATTATTTTCTTTGAAGCACAGTTCAGTTCAGAAGATAACCTTTTATTCTCCCGTATTATTCTGCTGGTCATTTTTTCAGCATATCCCAGAGCTATGTAAGGTAATTTAGAACGTGAAAACAATTTGCAATTGACTTTATATATAGCCCTCGGTGACAAAACCCTCACGACTTACATAAATCATTTCTTGTGTTTGACATCATTTTCTATTAACCTAGGGGTGAAGACTGAACAAAAAAGTAAAAACCAAAATTGGTTGTGACGTTTTTGACTATTCAGTCTTTCAATTAAACATCACCAGACAGTCCGTATAAGAGCGTAACATAAGGCAACTACAAAAGAGGCATAGTAACGTTTGCATAATTGGGAAGAGAAGGAGACACAAAATCCATACTAATTTCAGTTTTGCGTCATTAAACATGAAGTATTGATTATCGCTCCTCGCAACCAAATTTATGAAGCTAGCTATGCTGCTGTGTCCACATCAAGCGCGTCTGCGTTGCGCCCTCGGACCCTGGCGGGCGGCAGGGGCAGCGGGCTGCTGCTCGGCCAGCGCGCAGCCGCGGGAGACGTGCCGCGCAGAACGCGCCAGCAGCGACCCGGCTGCAAACTCGGACTTTGGAAAATTAAATTGGAAGAGATCCATACTTCTGTTGGAATGCACGATGAATTACGGTGCCTCCACAAACCTTGTTATAATGTAAACATACTGTAAAATTTACTGCAGCTTTCGTTTTCCTGCTCCAGTTGGATACAGACATTAATAGCACTCGGGGAGCTGCAGGCAGATGTAGGCACCCAGGAGGAGAAAGCAGTGAAAGCTTGAAGTGCAGGACTAGTTTGAGGAGCAAACTAAAATGGCTTTTTCTAGCCTTTACAGTGTACATGCTGTTTATGCAGTAATTATTTTTCAGCCTGTAGATCTGCACCTTGAGGAAGCCAGGCTGTTGCAATGACTTCTTTATTACTGGGAAACCCTGTGACCCTCAGGGCAGACGAGACCAAGGGGCTCGAGCTACAGACTCTCACCGGGAAGGACCCAGCACTAACGAGCCATCCTGAGCGGCGCTGAGCTGCCCCCCAGCTCCGTCTGCACATTACGGAAGCCTGCCTTGGCTTTGCTGTCAGTATTTACGGGCACAGCAAAAAGGTTCTGCACCTCTTTGCCTTTTTCACTGCAAATCCGCCCTGTTTGGCTCCACGCAGCCCGAGGCCAGGCTCTGTGCCTGGTGTCCAGGACCACGATTTAGCAACAGTGCTCAGCTGCCTGCAGCAGTTTTCAGGGTCTCTAATGCAGGAAGCCCGAGGTTGCCACGGACTTTGCTCCTTGTTGAGGCTTGCACAGCAAAGTCGTCTCGCGTTTGACTGGCCGTGGAGATGGCAGCGGCCAGCGGACGAGCGATGCTCGAGGCACAGCCAGATGCAGAGGAGCACAAATGTGGGTTTAGGTGAGGCTGAAGCCATAAAGCGCAGGAGCCTGCGGACAACATGAGCCACACGGCACCGGCAGCCTCCCTGGGCGGGGAGGCTCCTTGATGCTGCTGGTTTCCGAATCCTGCTGCCACCGCGCTCGGGGCTCCCCTTTCCCGCTCAGCAGAGGCAAAGAGCGGTGGCTTCTGCGCAAGGCCGTTTGGGAAGGAAGACATCTCCTGGATGTTTCTAGGCCGTGGATGCCTTTGGGAAATAAATATTCAAACAATCTAAACACGCTAGTCCCTAAATTCCTTTTGGAAAAGTGTGTTTCAAAATGCTGTTATTAGCATAAAGTCTGAGGAAAGAAGTCTGCAGACACTAAATCACACCTAGATAAATATTTACCTCAAATAGCAGGCAACGAGTCTTTGCTGTTGCTGTGCCCAAAATACCCATTCAGGTCAGTGGAGCTATTTATACCTGTGGGTTTATACTAGCTCAGAGAAATCAGGGCAGAGGCCACATATTAAAAATTAATTTTCAAAATCCTCTTTGGACATGTGTGCTATTGTTTGAGCATCTCTGCCAAAGAGGTCTGTCCACTGCTGCCAAGTGAAGGTACAGTGGTTCTTCCCGAGAGGTCAGAGACAGAGATTGGAACAGAAAGCTCCCATTTCAGTAGAACCACAGAAAATAGCAGCAGAAAAGGTTTGTTTTCCCATTTTATAATTAAGGGCAAGTATAGCAATTATTCAAACATGTCTGCTTTGGGTAGCTCTCTATTTCACTGATGTTCTTCCAAATTTTAATTAAAATTTTACACCAACGTTATTTTACATTTAGGTTATTTAGATACATTTCTGCCTCCCTTACTTGCAAGCCTCAGCCCAACCACGACCTCGAAGGAGAACGTGCGTCACCAGCCTGCCGGCACTACACAGTTTGCTCAGAGCCGCGAGCTTTAGTTCAGAAATACCGCTAAGATCACCGGTGCTCTCACAGCCGCTCCTGCCAGCGAGCTGGGCAGCCCGTCCCGTTGCTCCAGGTACGTGTACGACTACTTCATAGCACTCACCCCACTGACGGCTCCTGTCCCAGCACAACATCTGAAGTCACCACACGGCTTGTGCGAGCGAAGCTGAGCGCAGCCTGCCGCCGGGAACCCTGCAATGCCTGCTCACGTTAGCACCAGCAGCTGTGCAGCATCCATCCCCCGAGCAAAGCCACCGGATGACTCTGTCACCTATCAGGAAGCCAATTTATAGGCTTAAATGCCGTCGCCTCCTGCCATTTACCTCTCCCGTGGTCAGCAGAGGCAGTGTTCACACAGAACAATGACATCCTCTCTGCTGCTGCTCCTCGCCCCAGCCCGGGGCTGGCTGGGAGCCGAGGCAGCCCCTCCACCTGCTCCTGCATCCCGGGAGCATCCCGGGCTTCTGCTCCTTTCCCTCCGTGAGACGCGGACGGAGGGCCAGGCTGCTGGGCGGCACGTGCTGCTCGTCCGCACTGCTCCTCACGCTCACGCCAGGAGGAGAGAAGCTGGGTTAGACCCCAGCTAATAATTCGGATAAAAAACCACATGCCATTTGCTTCCTTAGTGCAGAATCTCCACACAACATCACCAAAGCTGCGTTCGGCACCAGCTCTGATCCGTTTGCATCCCAGCAAAAAAGCAGCAGGCTCAGCTGCTTCTCTAACACCCCAGCTGTTTTCGGGTACAGAAAATCATCCCCTTCCAATGCTAGTCTAAGCTGCTTACACCCTTGTCTGCTGTTATCAGTATTTTTAAGGTTTTGTTTCCCAGCTAATGAAATCCCTGCCCCCCCTCCTTTTTTGGGGGTGGGGGTGGGGGGGTGGGCATGAAGCATGTGGGGTTTTATTCATTCTAAATTGCTACCTAGTGATGATGGCTCCCCTTTCACAGGCCTCCTTTGAAGTTTTATTGCTCTTTTTAGTATGGGAACGAGTAAGGACTTGGGACTGTATCAGTGAGGAGAAAAAAAGATGGGATGGGAAAACAAAAAACTGGAGAAGATATTGGCCTGAGGACAAAGTCCACAGCAGCAAAGCACCGGTTTGCGGCAGGTTCTTCACAAAAGAATAGATGTGATGTCAAATACTTACTCAAGTTGCAAGATTTAATTTTTTTCTTTGAGTATCAAGTTACTGGTGTCCTCCTGTCACACTGTGATGGTTACAGTGCTTAACACTGTTAGGAAGGAGCTGCAGAGGTTCATGAGTCAGTCACCAAAGCACATTTTGTGCCTGCTGTGCTGCAGCACCAGCACCTATGCGCACAGCAGCTCTTCTGCTGGTCCCCGTCTTGACCATCATTTTCCCCTGCAGTGCCCTACTGAAAACCAACTCCCAGACCTTTCAAGGGTATCAGAACAATAATCCGGAAGCAGAGCCATGGGGAAAAAATCCAGAAATACATTTCATTCAGTTTTCCCAGGGAAGACCATGGCCTCTTTATTAAATGATGTAGAGTCCATGTTTCAGTCTGGCAGGGTCTGTCAAGCAGTGTCTTAATTAAGCATCTAAGCGGGATACAATGAGTCTAAAGAGGATAGAAAGATCAGGATCCTTTGCAGTGAGGGCTTTTGCTTGCCACTATTTTGGGCACCCATTCATGCCGGCACGGAGGGGCTACTCCCATGGGAAACGTGCTGGATTATACGAGAAAACCCCTACAGCTGCTGCTGCCTCTCAGTACACAACAGGGCGGCTGTGCCCAGAGCAGCATCTCTGGTGGCACCCCTGCGCCCAGAACGGGGCTACAGCGGAGGCTCAATGAGCCCCGCTTCGGGCAGGCACCAGACCATCTGCATTAATGCCCACGTTTCAGGGACATGGAGAGCCTTCTGCATCCCGTTTCGGGGCTGGAGCATAAAAGCTAACACAATGCCCTGAATATGCTGAGCATCCAGTAAAATCAGTAATTAAATGTCAGATGGTGGCAACTGCTTCGTATCTCAGAACAAAAAGACACATCAGATGATAGTGGCTTTTGTATATTGGGGCTGGGAGGGGGAAGCCATACTAGGCAACTTAATAGGGACCTTGAGCACTTTAGCTGTGAATATGCAAAAAAGTACATTAACTGCACAAGATTAACATAGCTACAGGGACTCTGCAATCCACAGCTGTCAGAGCAATTTACCAGATCACATTAAAAAAATCATGCCATTAATAGTTACCTAAATCTACTTAAACAGGTTGCACATTCAGATTTAGAAACAAATACGAATTAGCCTTGCTGAAATGGGTTAGCTGCTGCAGGGAGACGCAGCATGGGCAATCAGGTCGGATCCTGTACCCTAGCCCATCCCTGACCTCCGACGGTACCTTAGGGCCCTCAGACTTTCTGCCTCATTTCTTGCGTGCATCTGGTCCGTTCGGGTCATGATATCTTCAGGGAAGGAGCAGCTTTTGGTTTTCACTTGTACATCAGGGCTCTGACCTTGATTAGTTAAAATGGACTGTGGTTATTAACCACTAATTAATAGCAAGCAACTTCAGACTGTCCTGTCACTCTTCCTAACACTGCCTGCATTTCCCGTCCATGTCGCATCCTCACTGCAGGGGACCAGAGTCCCTCTGCTACAGACGCTGCTCCCGGCGGGCACAGGGCACACACATCCATCCTTCCAACTAAGCCAAAGAAAGCATCAGCCAAAACCCAAGGGTTTCAAAGAAAGGAAGTGTCACACTGAACAGAGAATTAGGTCGAGAACAGGTCAGCACTGATCAGAGTGCCGCTGGGATGAGCGCTGAGCATCACGGCTGTTCGGCATAAACAAGCGCGCACGGGTGCTGCAGCAAGGCAGCCGAGGATCTTGCTGATAAGCGGAACACTTACGGGAAGAGTAGCCATTAGGCAATTAACTCCTGCAGGTTATTGCTCATGTTTCTGGATACTGAGAGATATTTCACTCAACATGCATTTTCTTAGTTTATCGAGAGTAAAAACTATGCTTGTGGAGTCCAACTGCTACAGCCTAGGTTATTCTTTGACAATGAGGACCATGTTGCTTTCCCCAGTTCTCCAGCAAAGGCCAACCCCCAGTGAATTTTGTCAAAAACACGTTTTCTGTAAGCTTACTAGCTAGTATCATTCCAGAATAGGGTCTAACTTCCCAAAGGTCCCCTTAGGTCCTCCCTATAATGTGACCTGGTTGACAAGTTCCCTGTGGCTTCTTACAGGCTGTGTTTTGTGTGTTTAGAAATCTGTTGCACCATCGGTTTTGGTCATTTGCATCCCCTGCATGTAGTGCATGTATATAATGTTCCCCCACACACAGCAGTGGAGCATCGCCTACAATGCTAGTACTGAGAAATTCCTTCTTGTCCAAGGACTCTGAAGTCCCCATGCTGATTTGGACTGCTTCCAGATTGACTTCTGAGGTTACCCATGGGAGCTCAGGATGGAGCTAGGGGTGCAAGTATGGGATCATTTCAATCAGGATTTCCTGTAAGACTGTCCTACAGGAAAAAAAAAAAATCACAACAGAAATTCCCCAGTATTTCAGATTATTTCCAGATTGCTTTTGTAGGATTCAAATTGCTAACCTGGGCAGCAGTGTTGGAGCTGTCTGGGGTTTCAGAGGATGGAAGCCAAGGCTGGGTTGTGGGTATGTCCCTTGGTCCTCTCACTGAAAACCCAATGAGGCAGAGATGGAAAAGCTTTATTAGAGCGGTGAGTTTACTGTTCTGCTGAAGGTAAACTCCGCGCTGCATCATTTCTCACAGTTTTACTCATTACTGTTTAAAGATCCCGTAGGATGTGATTGCCTGATATTCCACAGGACACTTCCATCACTTAACACATGAATTGGTAATATTTTCATTTTCTTCATGTAACCCCCCTTGTCCCTTTTTATACCCCATGAGCATACTACCTAACTGTCTCTCTTCCCTATCTTGTAAATCATGATGCTCTCTCCTCACCATCATTTAATCAAGATAGGACTTGACATGAAATTGTATCAACTAAGTGTAAACCCAGCATAGAGAACAAAATGCTGAAAGTCCTGGCCTTCAGACTTTTGAACTAAGCTGGTGCCTAATCCTTTTGCTACGATCCTGGCTACTCAAGGATGCCCAGGACAGCTGATATATTAATTCCTCTCCTAAGCATTGTAAAAGGCCAGAAGGGAAATGCAGTGATGCTGGTGATATCTCCCAGGGGACAGGAGCACTCACAGGATGACCTGTAGAGCTCTTCTCCACTTTCTGTGATATCAATAAATATTGTTTTTTTCCCCTTCATTCAGCTCTGCCCTCAGGAAGAGTAATCTATTGCATCTTGGCTACAGAGCACTATTTCATAATTACTGCATTTCTGGAAACCTTGCACAAGGATGAACACTATTAAAAAGCCAAGTTAGATTCCTTTTAAAAAGCCTCTTCTTTCTGATGCTGTCACTGTGGTCAAAGCTTTCAACAGCACCACTTCTGCCTCAAAATACACGAGCTTTTAACTTCTACCAATGGAACCACCTAGACAAAATGAACCCTCTTGACATCTTAGCTTTTCTGCAGCTGAAGTGCTTCTGAATCTCCAGTCAGTCTGAACACTGAGGAAAAGGTCTGGAACAGCACGAGAGCTATAGAAGACCCAGCAAGGAAGGCATCTTAGAGGTCATAGGTCAAGCAAAAAATATAAGTGCATATATATTTTATACACACGCACACATACATATACACACTGGAATTCAAGTGCACGACAAGAAAGCCAGTTTCTCACTAAAGTCCAGAAACGTTTGGACGCGGACACTGCAGCTACCCTACAAGTGGCAGAAGGCACTGCATCATTCACTTACGGGATGAGAAGATGCTACAGTCCTTTCTGGGATTTTAATCCCATTTTAGGAGACCTGATGTGGCAGTGCAAAACCTCAGCAGCTGCAAATCTCCGCAGTTTCACTTAAGCAGAAAATCTGTTATACATTGTCCACTATACTTTACCTTCACTACAGGGACAACCTACAGAGAGCTGCTGGTCAGACAGCAACAGGTGTGCCGTAGGAAACTGATTTTTCAAAGCAAGTTTCCATTTGGAATGAAAACCAACAATGCTGACGTACCAAATCCCACCACACGCTGTTAGAGCAACCAGCCTTCCCTGCAAGCCCTGGATACCACGAGGCAGCCCCACAGGCCAGTGCTGGAGGAGCTGTGGGGGCAACGCAGGGACAACGGGGTTAGAGCCCACCAGGGCCAGCCACCCGTGAACACCACACTGCAGAGAGGGCAGCAAAGTCTAAGAAAAATACGTTTCTGAATAAATGATTTTTTCCAAGCCACTGTAGTTCATGTGAAATTGTACACTTATCTTCAAGAAGTAAAAGCAAACGGCAGCCCTGGAGTTGAGTGTTGTTTTATGTGACAAAAATTGGGCCTCAGAGAGAATAACCTCAGCCAAATTACATGGGGCGCGGTAGGTGAGTGTTTTTATGGAGCAGAGACATGTCAGTCCTCACACGTCACCAACACTCCAAGCGTCTTTACCTTTACCGTTACTTTACCCTTCCCCTGCAGGGGTGCTGAATCATGCCCGCTGAAAAGACACCAGTGTTTTGGTCTAACAGTTACTTTACAAACGAAGGACACAAATCTGCACCCCACCCTCTCCGCCGGAAGAATCCCACACCACCCAGCACCCCTGTCACCCTCTGAGGTTTTCATTGCAAGTTACAGTTGGGTCCAGCTTAATTTTGAGAGAAATATGATGAGATTGCAACCAAGCCACTGTGGATTTGAGCACGCCAGGAAGCGGAAGGCAGGGGGAAAATCTGACATGACAGATCCATCTCCTGAACTCCCAGAGGAGGCTTCGTTTCCCCCAGAAAAAGTAAGCAGCTCTTTTTATAGCTCATGAGCCTATTACTTCTAATGACAACAACAGATGACTGTTTCAAAACTGAAAAGATATTAATCCAATTTTCAGCTTTTCAGCATGTGGTTCTGTCTACTAATTTCCACAAAAGAGAAGACTGATGAACTGGTTCAGGTAGCAGAAGGTTACTGTACAGAAAACACACATCTATTATAGAAATGCTTTTTCACACTTCTCACATTCCTGAAAGTCTCATTGAGGCCAAGCAGGATGTGTTTGGTCCATAACCAAAAGTGATGCTTTTAGGAAAGCGTGCACAAATACCTATTACATTGCGCTGTAGCAGCACCTACTAAATGGTCCCCAAACCACCAACTTCAGAGCGAGCACCTTGGCTTGGAGGACACACGTACGGGGTTTAACGCCAGGAAGCTCTGCCCTCCAGCACGGCACGCATGGGATGTGCGTCCCTGGTCAGGATGGGGGCAGCGAGGACACAGGTGAGGCGGAAGGGGTAACCACCTCCGAGCCACGACGAGCGTGGATGGGCACACGTGGCAGAGGCCACCAAGGAAAATGGCCCCAGTATGGCCTGGCTCATCAGCAGGCCACCGTGCTTTGCTCCCATTTTCAGGCATTTGAGACCTTGTCACTAATACGGCCCCACTCTTGCAAGACGCACCAGCACTCAGTTGCCAGCCACGTGAAATCGCTGGTTGAGGACCCCAGAGAAGAGCAGCTGCAGATTTCAGGTTCGTGGGAGATCGTGTGCGCTCACAGAAACACTGTTTCCTCTGTTATGATGAACTACAGACCGAGCAGTTTTGATTAGGGTCTTAATCTTTATGTATATTGTAATTTCCACCACGCACTCTCCTGTTTGTCTTCAACATGAGGAATAGTTTTTCCGTGCCGATAATAATGAAACTACTCACTCATTCTGATGCTTATAACTACGCAAACACACTAAGAAACCAGCAACCCACTTATTAATTTGCCAGCTGAGCTGTGCTCACTAGAGACGGTAGGCACGAGTTATGTCAGTCTCCATCCCTGCGCTACCTTCCCTTCCATTCCCAGCACCTCTTGATAGTATAATATGGCATTTTCTAATACAAGTGGAAAGTGCTTTATATTTAGCATCCAGCAACTGCTCAGCTGTAAAGATCATTACAACTTCAGAAAGAAAGAAAGAATCCTCCAAAGGCAAATCCCTCCAGCAGGACAGCACCCGGCATCAGCCCAGCCAACATCCCCCCAGATGTTACATCCCAGAAGATAGGCAGTAACAAAGACTCACATTTTTCTGAGCAGATCTAACAGCATAAAGCTTTCCAGCTCTCTCAAGAAGTAAATCTGCATCATATCCACTTTAAGGATGGGCATAATTATGCTAAGAGTCAGGTCAATTAAATGAGGAAGATTAGCTAAAGGGCTGCCTAGGCTAATGTGAACTCCGTGGTCCTTCTTGCATCCCAACACTGACAGCATTTGGAGAGTTGAGAACTTCTCACCAAACTGATCGGTTTGATTTAGCAGGGATTGTTTTTTTCTCTCCTGTATCCAGCTTGCAGTATGCAAACTGAACAGCAAATTCATCAAGGTAGGGACCCCACACTGATAAAAGTCACCAGTGTATAAGGCTTTATATATGCAGAGCACCTCACTAAGTGATTCTTTTAAGCTTCTTGAAAAAGAATTTTTTAATGCCCTGGCATTTCACCCCAGTGTGATTGGAATGGCTGCACTGCAGCTTCAGAAGGGGATTACAGCAGAAATTCCTCTAGCTTTTGTAGCACTACTGGGGACCACTGTAAAATGGTACCAAGCTAATTAGACAAGTAATAAAGATGCTCCCCTGGCAATCTCACAGGTGAAATAATCTAATATTCTACACCCTGCCTTCCTAGTTAATCACTTGATAAGTCATTAACACAATTGTTCAGTCTACTGTAGTCCCCTTATAAAGTGCATATAATTTACAATCCCATTAAAAAGATGGCCACAGATAAGTCTCAGAGGCAAATTACAAAACTATTCAGCTGTGTTTTTAGCACATTGGCTATGGCTAAATGAATCCTGAAAAAGACTCTGAGAACGTAGGTTGATTTTGATGGGTATACCAGCTCTGAAACCTATCTGATTTTCTGCATAAAAATTAAATACAATTGCAAACTGTGGGATACTCTGGTCAACATCTGAGAAACCACGGGGACTTTTTTCTTCTGTGAACAGCAACACAAAACAAACACTAAGAGAGGGCAAAAGCGTATAAAAAGTCCTTTCATTTAAAAATCTAGGATTTAGTTACTTCACCACTTATGCTAAATTTCTGCTGCTATTAAGCATTCAAGTTATATTCTGTTATGGTGCTGGAGGATGCTAAGCATTTGGTGTTTCAGAATAACGGA
This sequence comes from Chauna torquata, assembly GCA_013399475.1. Lineage (NCBI taxonomy): Eukaryota > Metazoa > Chordata > Aves > Anseriformes > Anhimidae > Chauna > Chauna torquata. The sequence goes on along the minus strand of VXAL01010433.1, from coordinate 151,070 downwards.
AAAGGTGACAACGCTGGACCTTGTAAAAACATAACGAAACAAATGTTTGCCTTTCTCTGTGTTTATGCTTCTTAGATTCACCTTCTAAAACCCAGCATTCAGGAGTATGCAACACCATCTCCTTCAGGAGATGGCTTTAATGCAGGAAAATGGTTAAGAGATGGTTTCAAAGAAGGAGCAGAATACTCCGGGCTTTGTCTGGGCTTCACTAAAGGCTACACAGGTCCTGAGCAAAATGCTTGAGGCAGTCCCTGAACACACAAACACCGTGAAACATCTCCCACAACAGCTCCGTGTTCCTGCCCGGGATCTTTGGGCAGCTCAGGTATGATTTTTCATAGGATACAAGAAAAAACACTCCGATCCTACTAGTTTTCAAAACAGTATAGGCATTTGAGCACTTTGGAAAATAGAAAACAGGGCTTCCAGAGTTTAAAATTATTGAATTTCCCACTGTAAAAGGCCTCTCTTTCTCGTGTTTCCACTCCCTCTTCACCCTGCAGCAGCACTTCACCCTCCCAAGTGCTCTCCATCTGTTTTTTTTGTTTTGTTTTTAGATCCTTCTTTCACAGACAATAAACCAGCTGGGAAATTTAGGACATCACAAAATCAGGCAGCAAGTATTCCCAGTTTGTAAAAGAAACCCCCTCATATTTCTACTCCAGCTTTAAGGAGGCTTGAAAGCAGCACACTAAAACTGCCAGGGCTTCCCAATAAACATCCTTGCACTGCTTTTGGGAGGAAGCCCAAGGAGTTTGTGACATGTAGGAGGCTGAGTTTCCAAGCTTTTACATGAAGGTGTGCATCAGTGAGTGCCAGAGCACGAAAGCAGCCTGTCCATGCAGGGGGCTGCAGGAGCACGAGGAAGGGACTAACGGTGACCACCATGGGCCGGGGGTGGCCGTGCCTCCTCTTCCCACACCACGCGGCACTAGGAGAATTCACTCACAAGGTGGGTTTTTGCCATTATTTGGTTGTGAGAATACATAGCGTTTTCCATCAGAGCACAGGAGATGTCAGCCCAGTCTGGCAGCTGAAATCCTGACCTACAGCAATGGGCTCCATGCGGGAGCAGCTCATACTAATTCCTTCCAAAATCTAGGCTTGAATCTGTTTTAAAAAGTTCATCTATCCAGAGCCTACTTAAAATGAGCGTTCCTCCAGCTCTTAGATTAGAGCTCCGTTCTGAGGTTAGGGATGAGCTTGCTGAATATCCATGCTTCCCAGGACAAAAGTCCAGAAATCCTAAGGTCAGAGATTGACTCCAGCCCCTCTCCCCCTTCAGAATTGTCTGATTTTAGAGAAAAGCTTACAACTCTGAAAATATTTAATGACAAGCATGTGCAGGAGTCACATCGTTACCCTGGAGAGAAATAAAATGACACTCCCAAGCTTTGTATTATTGGCGATGTAACAGCCACCGCCGGCATAAAGGAGGAGGGATCTATGGCAGTATCTGCTAGGTTCAGAGGTTGCTCCTATCTGAGCTCCTGAGGAGTTAAATCTAATTTCTCGTATACTGCAGATATCTAAGAAGATGTTTTAATTGAAGGCAGTTGCTTAGCAACTGCATCCCATGTGCTGCAGCGATGCTTTTCACCTGGAGCAGATAAACATCAGGATGGCACTTTACAAATCTGATTAGTGGCAATGAAATAGCTGGCTACTATAAATTGCAAGTGCTTTTTCAGAAGTTGTGCTTCTAACCTGATACCCATCAACACAGAAAACCTGATGAAACTCATTCTCAGGTTAGAAGAGCTCCCTTCTCCTCCCGCCCAGCAAATGCTCCAGTCTGCTTCTCACAACTGCAGCTTATCAAGAGGGAGATAGCATTGGCAGGATCTCTCTTACTCGAAAGATTTTATTGCAGTTGAACACACAGCGATAAAATACTAGAGTATTTGCAATCATGCACAGATGTTTTGCTGAACAGGCCTATGATTCTTTGAAAAGCATCCAAAAAAAGTGCATTTTCCAGAACATAGAGAAAAAGATTTCCTCATAACTTTTGTAACTGGACATTACTCTTTAAAGACTTGCACTATAACAGCTTTTACAAGCTCTTTAAAAGCTGGTTGTTGGTGCTACTACTGTGTTTCTAAAAAAGAATATTAAGCACTTGAATAGTTCACTTCCAATATCTTTGCATTATAATGTTAGGATAGGTGTTAACATTTTGTCTTACTCCAGCCAGGTTCAGTGATTTGCTATATTGGGGTCAAGCACACGGTGACCAACTAATCCTTTGAGGTTCAGAAAAGAACTCATATGCATTTTCCCATCCACTGCAAGTCAGCTACATGTCCCAGCCATGGCGAGAATGCAATTCGCTGAGTAAAGGCTATGCTTGTTGCCTTCATTATGTTCCAACCCTCCCTAATACCACATGCAGAACAGCAGGCTACAAGCCCCCAGAGAACTGTTCGAAGCTCAGAGATGTGTTTGTGACTGTCTTCTCAGGTCCCCTGCTTCCTTCAGAGGGGAGTTCTCCGGCAATGCTCCAGGTTACGGGGTTGGAAGCAGCCTGGTGTGGTACCCACAGGACCAAGGAGGTGGCAAGAGGTTCAGAGCGAGAGTGAGTCTGTAATCCAGCTGGCCAGACTGAGCAGCAGGAGGCTTCTTCCATCAGCCTTGACATACCAAATACAAAACCAATTGGAAAAATCTCTCGCAGTAGTTCCTGGAAAGATACAGAACTATGCCCTTGGCAAGCCCCAGAAGGTGGTGTGTTGTGAGGGTTTTCCCAGCTTCCAGCCCTGGCACGCCTGGTGACTTGCATTTAGAGAGCTGTGGGAAGAATGAGCTTTTTGCCTGTTGTTCTTCTTATTCATTCATTTCAAAGCAAGTTTAACTTGCCCAGCTTGGATTTGAACCCCTAAGCACCACAAAAGTTTCAGGTCAAAAAAATTCCTTCTCCTCCAGCTGGCACAGTATGTTAACAGGACTTGGAAACACGCTAATTTGCTGTCCAGGAATAGGATGAACTTCAGCATGTACTAGAAGCCTGTCTCTGCGTTACAGTAAAGTTCAGGGCTATTGACTCTCCCAGGCTGAGCTGCACCAGCTTTCAACTGACATTGCAGGAGCAGGCTATGAAATGTTTATATTGCTAGGCAAGTACTCTTGAGACTGCCTTTGACGTAACATCTCATCTGAAATGCACAACTATAAGGATACACAGCAGAGACGTGCAACGTCTTCTAATATCGCTCCAAAGTAGCGAGCCCAGGACATCGCTATCAGCTCAGCTGCAGTTTCTGACCTGTTTGCTGAAGTCCAGCTTCTGGAGGGCTGTTACTGCAACGCAGACTAGGTATGCATTAGCCTGGACCGCAGAGATTTTGTCCAAAACGTATTCTTCATCTGCAGGGTGAATCATGGCTGTAAACCACATGAATCAAACTAAAGGCAAGAGTTTTTGTTTTCTCTATTTACTCTTCAGAGATCTCTCAGAGATAACACTCTAGTCTTTGTTGTTGTTATTAGGTTCAGATCTTTGTTCTCATCTCAAGAACTGGCAGAGTTAGTAAACAGTTGAAAATCGAGAGGACAGGTTTCTGCGCCTGACACTAGGCAAGTGAAGTGCAGATGAGTAGCTTAAGCTGGTTGCCAGTTTTGAATACTTCTTGTCTCATGACAATAAGGCCATAATGCTTTACATAGGATGCTATTATTTGATGGAAGGAAGTTAAAGCATTTGGAAAACGCTTTCCTTGAGCTATCAATGAGAAAAAGATAGTCAAAGGAAATTCTTTCCCTTCTCAAAAAATAAGACCCCATAGAGCCACCTTGTTTTTGACCAGCATATTGCTAGCAAGATATTTGGACACTGAAATTTTCAGTTTTATTAGAACAAGTAGAAGAAAGTATTCCACCTAGGATGCAGCCTGGAAGGAAAACGTGCAGCTTTCTGTAGTTATTTAGACCAGACCGCTACATACAAAGCATGTCCTTTAATTATAATGAGAGCAACCAACACCTGTATTTCAGGATTTATGGAGCTCTGGTAGGGCCAGAAAGGCATTCTCTTTGCCATCCTCAGACTTGATTAGCCGTGTGCAGGGGCAGGAAAGTTAAACCATTGCATCCCTGTAGTGTCATAAGCTTCTTGTGGGGAGGTTGGAGGGGTGGCGTGATGCCCTGGTGGGATCCACAGCAATGTCTACATTAGCGAGTAGGCGGGTGGAACAGGAGCAGATCTGCAAACCAAGGGTCCCATAAGCAGTCTGTCATATCGATAACCCCGTCCTGGAGACGGAGAGCCATTGGTGGCTGTCAGCATATCTTCAGCCATGACAAATACCGCCTGTGCAATGCAAGATGTTCCGAGTCCAAATGCAGTGAGAGGGCAAGTAAGAAATTTACTTCAAAGACTGATCCAAACTAAAACGCTAACGTAGAGGCACCAGTGTCAATCTAGTGTCCTGTTAGCCTTATGTAGGTTTATGGCATTGAGATGCAGATTTGTAAAGTCAGCACCTAGCATTTGGAGGAAAAATAATAAATACTTTTTCCTTGGTGGTAGCACTCCAAAGTCAAAGCAGAACTATGGCATTATTTCGAAGGCTTATTAGCTCTTCAGTTATTACATTCCCTTGTTTCCTTGGCTCACCCTCCCACCAGATGCCTTATTTGCTGTGTGAAACCCTCAGTATTAACCACAATAAAAGTTCTTAATGTTTAATGCGTGGCTGATAGAATCCTGCAGCATCCAGCAGAGCCTTTGTATAAAGGGCACCCTATAAAAAACTTAAATGCAAACAAAAAAGCAGCATGTGAAACCATATGATAGAAGCTGGTCGCATTCAATCTCTGAAAGCAAAGAGCCACAGTTTATATGAATAATTCAAAAACAGCCTCAGACAAATGATCCCAGGTCTATAAGGAAATAGCAAAACCTCTGGAGTCTGCAGCTCTTTTTATTACAGCCTGGTTCATGCTGAATGCTGTTTTCTCTGGGGTTATTTTTCACTTTTTTTTTTTTGTATAAATGAACAGTCAGATAGGATGTTCAGAAAACATATACTGCAGACCCTCGAGAAATAGTTTAATTTTATATTCATTTCTGACTTGTAAATTATTCATTAACATGGATCATGCAATTGGGTAAAAATTAAAAATTGGCAAATTAGTCTTCATTTGTTTATGTTAATTATTTAGTGTTCTTCCTTTTTATTAGAAAAAACACAGAGTGAGATTAGTCTTGTTCTGACGATCTGTGTTTGCTCCCTAGACAACACACAAATTAGCATTGCTATGGCTACTTTTATGTAATGTCTATAGAAATAGGATTCTACTGCCCAGATCTGTTGCTGAGACATTGTGGCATATGCTGGGTTTCTAAATTGCAGATATGCCTTTGGATATTTTTCAACAGCGCTTTGAAAAATAGGCTGTTGGGTCTTTATTTACAGATCAAGTCAAGGATCATTTCAACAGTCGTTTTAGAATTCAGCTGCTGCTCCCCAGCATGCTGCTGTCCCAAGGCCACTGCCCTTAACCTCATCCACCACCCTGAGGAACTTCCAGCCAGAGGGACTTTTACCTCCAAATTAAGACAAGGTCATTCTACTTTGATGTCAGGTTTTAAAGACAGCACATCTCCTTCATTTTAATATCCGTCGTTGGATTTAACTACATAGAGAAAAATCTAAGGGCTAAGTGTCACCACGTTACACATAGCAAGAACCCACATTACACAGTAAGAACTGCTGTGGGTTTCCTGGGCAATGCACATGAACAGTATTCACGTATTCAGAAACACTTATCCATTACTACTTTAAAATGGTTATTTTTTTCTTCTAGCACTCTCTCTAGGAAGTGAGGACTGTGCCTCACTCTCCACGCAAGAGCAGCAGGACTGAAGTTTTGCAGCTAGCTCTGGGTCTGGCACTGCTCCATTGAAGTTCAGTTATTGCAGAGACAAGGAACCTGGCTTGCTAGCCGCCCTCCATCCTTGTCCCCACACCACCACAGCTTGGGTGCCAACCAGGCTTATTCAGCCCCCTCTGGAGAGGAGAATCAAAAACACTCTCCAAGCAATTTTTCCATGATACTTCATTTACTCACAATAAAACCTATATTCACCCTGTCCTAGGAGATTTGGGTAGACATCAACCATTGACAGCCCATTTTGTGGGTGCTGAGGTTCAGTGTGTTCCATCACCACCTTCTGTGTTGCTCAGATACTTCCTACCCAGCCCACGGAGCTTTCTTCCATCGTCCCCCTCGGAGGTTGCCAACCAGACCACTGAAGCTCAGCACAAAGAGGGAGCGCAAAGAAACAACACGGCTGCCTTAAAACACTGTTGAATACTGAGGAACACATCCTTCATGGTCACTATCTTCAGCTTTGCTATTTGATTAGTTATAACGCTTGTTTTTAAATCACAATAACAAAGGAGAATCAAACAGAAAAAATGGACTGGATACAGTCTGCTAAGGAAAGCAAGTAACCATGAACATAGTGCAATTCTGGTACCTCAGAGGTCATCTTAGGTTAGAAAAGAAATCCACAGCTTTCCCACACACATTCCTAATTACTTCGGACATAAAATTCAGTGCTATGGGTTATAACAGCTACAGATGGCTGCAGATAATTAAGGATCTCAACAAATCAAAAACAAGTGGAAACCATAACCATGTTTATAATGCCAGTCTTTCTCTTCCCAAATATTCATATCTGTTCACAAGATACCATTGCCTAAGGAGCTAGGATGAGAACAAAAAGAAAACCCCAAAGCCCAACACATAACAGAGGAAGTTATGTCAAAAAGAACTTCTAGCATTTAATTTGAACGTGATGCATAATGATATTGCTTAAAAACATTTTTCTGAGTCTTTAACTCTGACATCTGTACAAGCACCACCTTAATCCAGTTACTGTGGGTTGATCCTCAAAGTAAACAACACTGCTGCTCCTTTCCAAAAGGAATGCATGTTCATTCCTCCAGCTGTGCTCGTTAGGCTGGGTTTGGAGAAATAGAGTGCTAAGGACTGCCAGAGTCCTTTCAACAGCTCTGCCACCTGAACTTGCAGGTGGCCAGGAGGAGATGGCACTGTGCTGCAGGCGCAGGGTCACTGAGCACCCGGAGGAGGTTTGCTGGAGCTGGAGATGGCATTGGCCCTTGCATTAAGAGCAATTACAAGAAAGTAAGACAATCTAATTTTGTCCATTCGTCTGTGTTTGTTTTGCTGCATACTAAGTATCGATATAAATAGCCCTCCAAAATACACTGCAATTCTGAATTGAATTTTTCTTCATGGCAAAAAGCAGAAGTCCATTTTTATTAAGTGGTTCATTAAAACAAGTTTCCTCCCTTGACCTACGTTTTATGCAAATACAACAGATTAAAATCATCGTCAGAAACAACACCCAAGAGTGAGTTTAAACCAATGATTCATGCTTCACTTTACACAGAGAGGCACAGCAACCAAGTTGTGCCTGTCTGTAGGACCCCAGGGCCCTCCCTGTCGGGAAGAAAACCAGGGCTGCTCACACGTGCTCTCCCAGGAGGCTGGGAGTGCTCTGCCCACAAGTAAATCCTGAATTTCACGTTACTTCTTTTATGACAAACTGCAAATGCTCCTCTGAACCCTTAATAAAGTGAAAATAGAGGAAAAAGATTATACTCGTGTATTTTCAAGCACAGTTTTGTAGACAGTGTGCGTATATGTAGAAATTCCATGTATTAAAAATACATGTGGAAAGCAACTGTTGAACACTCATTCATTTTTGCAGAAATGCTAGCACAAACCCAAGAACATTTATGGCCAGCACACTGTAAAGGTTGTAAGAACAGATTGGAAAAAAAAGAATCCCTCCCCCCCGCCCCATTTAGCACCATAATGAGGAAGGAGAACTTCCATCTAACTAGAAATATCTTTATACAAATTAAGTTTTGTGTTAATTTAGACTTTGCCACCAGGAAGCAGATGCATCCAAAAGACAGAAGTAATTTATGAACTCTAGCAGTCTTCATTGCAAAGTGAAAAAATATGGATTTAAATAGTTTCAAGCATCGTTCTGGCGGCACACAGATTGCTTTCACTCTGGACTTGTGTGAACACGATAGCTTAAAGAAAATTAACGTGCAGAGAGTGTGTTCTTACACAAGAATCCCAAATGCAGGTAACTTGTAAATAGAACCTCACCTTTAGAGCGATCAGTTATAAAGGCCTGCTCTCTAATACTACGGAAAAAGGAGGATTCCCCAACTTACTCGCTTTGTGTTCCTCAGATCAGATCTTTGCACGTAAAATTTCTATTAATTTCCGTAACAATCTACCCCTGCTAAAAGTGGCACTTAGGCAATGTCAGCAGAAACCCTTCACTTCTCTTAGCTGGCATAACTGGTACTGTATAAGAACAAGAGACAAATAACTAGCATCAGAATTCTGTAGAAATTATTTACGTATTTGGGCCCCAAACCAAAATTATAATAACCAACACTAATTCCCAAAACAAATTCACAGTTTCTTGTAACTCTAGAAACTGGGTTGTCATGGTGAATATTTATGAGGCTGATAAATCTGAACGACCTTATGGGATGTGTTCTCATTCAGATGCGTACGATACACAGTAGGAATTTCTGATTTTTCATACAAATGGGTCTGCTAAGAAGGAAGGTTTCCATAGCCCAACAGTTCCTGCACAGCTCCACATCCTCTGCGTGTCCACAAAAACAGTTTGCGATAGTTTAAGCTATTCTGTTCTGGGACAGAAGGCAGAGGAAGGTGGGCTGCCCGTAGCCTCCATTTCTGCTAAGCTGACTAATGCCACTGGGGCAACTCAGAGCTCTGGGCACGTTAGGCCTCTGCTAGAGCGAGTGTAGAGCTCTCAGACTGCGAGGAGACCTTTTTGTCACCTGGGCACATTGTAAACACAACATTTGCTCTGTTCAGTTCTCTGCACTGTCTCTGAGGCATAAACAGCTCCTCTGAAGCCTACCATTGAAAACACTCTCGCTTAATGAAAGAAACTGAAGCCAGGGGTTGAGTAAGGCTCCTAGGTGACATGCAATGCCACCAGCTGCCCCTGCTGACACACTCTTTTAGCTTTTAGTATTGTGAGAACAGGATGCTCAAAACTGCTTTTCATGTGCTTCTGTTGAAACCACCTAAGACAACAATTCTGCAAAGCAGCAGGGTTTTTTTGTTTGTTTGTTTTTAAATCATCCCCTTTCAGCAGTGCTGAATTGCAACCATGGAAGTTCTGCAAAGACCTCATGCATTAAGCTGGGTACTTCTGCTACTTGCCCAGCTTCTTCCTTTATGCTTTTGCTGGAGAAGAGTTTGCACTTCAGGGGGACTTCAATTAAAATACTCACATGCAGTTGCATACCTCCCAACAGCTAAATTCACTAATCGGGATGAGTACCATCGGAGGTGATGGTTGCTTGTACCATGGCTTGTGAACCTGAAGGACCTTAGTTTCAAGAGTTTGGTTGACTTTCCTTTGCTTCTACATATGCCCGAGACAGCAACACTGTGCTGAAGGATGTTTTACAAGCGGAGTTTCCCCAGCACAGTAGCGTAACTCTGAAAATTAGTTCCATGTTTTTAAATTGGAATTTTAATAATTTATCATTTGGATTACCAGAGCTGCCTTATCTATGCTCTATGTTAGCAAGTCTTAATGCTGAGCAAACTGACACCATACAAATCATCTAAACAATTTCATTCTTTATATTTACAGTTATAATTGCTAACAGGAAGAACTTGTTCTTCAAATGCCCTATTGAGTGATTTCATTTATTTCAATTAACACTTTCACATGGGCCCAGAATGTCTCACCTCTAAAAATCTGAATGTTACTCCCTGCCCATAAGGAGTCACGTTCTGAGCTACGGAACTGGCTGCCTCCATTTTTTAATTTCTGTGAAATTGTGACTGGCACGCACATGGTATCTGGCTGAAAGCTATTCTTTATTAACTTGGAGGAAGATGAATGTATTCACAATGGGATCATGCTTCCTGCCTTCCTCCAAAGCGTCTCCAGTTCTGCTCTGTCCTGTTGGGACGCAGGGGCACCACTGCATACATCAACATAAAAACATCATGTTTTCTCAGCTGTTATTTTCCTAATAGTTACTGGTATTGTCTTTGCTTTTCTTGCTCCTCCCAAGTATTGAGTTAATATTTCACACAGCTATCTATTACAATGTGTGATTAGTTATCACTAATCATTTTATATGCTAATCTTCGCACTAAACATTTGATATGCAAAGTACAGATTTCCCCCAACATATTTATCGATTTACATTCTCCGTAATGAACTTTGTCTGCAAACTTTATGCCAGGTCAGTTGGGTTCACAGGCTCATTTGGCCACTCCTCACAATCAACCACATTTACTAACCCGAATAACACAACACTCTCGGGAAACTTTGTCACATCTTTTGTCAGAAAGTCATGAAAGGATGTAAAAAGTTCAGGTAAAGTAGGTACTGCATTGACAGGCGATAAGGCAGTAAATAAATCTTCAGATAACAGCAACTTACTTTTCAAAGTTTGGTGTCAATGTATCATCCAAAGCTGAAACTTCAGGATGATAATTAGGCATACTTATTGACCTAATCTTGAAGTAAAAACCCATTTCTCAGGACAGACTTGCAGAGAAATTAGATTTTATATAAGATGTACATTTTTATGAAAGTGGTTCAAAGGAAAGAATATCTAGTTTGTCACTTACTACCATTTAATATGCTGATACTTCCTAATTGCAGGTTTACAACTAGATAATCATGCTTACTTTAATTCAGAACTCCAAAGGGAGAAAGGCTACCTTCTTCATTATTCATCATTCATTGATCAGAGCAGAGGTATCTGTTCCACTCAGCATTTAAGAGAAATGTTTGAAGAATAACTGAAATGGGGAAACATCTGGGGAAAAGCATTTCTTAATCATTCAGACCTTAAATAGTAAGCATATTCCAGTTTTCTGTATTCCATTTCAAGCCTGGTTAAAAAAGAACAACCAAAACCCTGCAACTTTACATTTTTAAAAGGAGTGAATTTGATTTTGCCTGTGAAAACAGAAATTCTATGCAGTCAGAAGACGAGAGCTACGCACAGCAAATACAAAGGAAAGCTACACTTGAGATCCCAGTATCATAACTAAAGATTCAAGATCAGGTTAAGCACAGTAGCAAAATGCAGCCTGTCATTCATCTGTACCAAATATGAATCTGTATCAATCTAGTTGATCCACTATCACAATAAATTCTTACTGGTATTATCACATTCTACGGCAGGGTTATTTTGCCCACCCCCCTCAGAGACAGAAAGGGCCTGATAAGAAACATCCTGTTATTGTCCTTCAGTTCTTGGATTTTATCCCAAGCATAACACACATTCACACTGCATCTATGCATGTGATTGTACTGTACATATATCCATACCTGCACGTACCTCTATACATACAAGCCAAAAATCTCACCAAAAATTCCTTGTTCAGGTCTGAATTCTTATTTCCCCCCACACAAACTATTCTTCTTCTTAAAGAACTATACAACTTAAAAGGTTGTGTAAGGATTTGTGTTTTTTCTTATAGTTCTACCATCAGGAAACAGATTTGCACCTACAGAGTAGCCCTGAAAGAAACTGAAAATAAAAGTTTAAAAACAAGTTTTGAGCTTAATCTTGCAGCTTGCTCGAGGCAGAAGTTGAAGTGCAGTCAGACGTTTTTGATATCAACACCAAAATGAAGAATTGCACCGCAAGATATTTATCTCAACTCATTACAGCAAAATGATTTTGTTTTTACTTCTAATATCCTGTTTTGCTTTGAGAAAAGCGGACCGATAGTGTTGGAATATTCTGAATATCTCCAGAGAAATGAAGCCCAACCCCTGTGGGACCGAGCAGCTGCAGAGGTCTCCGCATGGTGCAGCTGCAGAAGGACCAGCAAGGAGCACCATGGGTCTGCAGGGGACCCTGGGGCAGAGGGAGGCATGGAGAGAAAAAACCCCAGAGCACAGAGGGGAGAGGCTGAGTCTAGACATGAGCTGCGGGCTTAACTATATGGCTGACACTGGAGGATAAATTGTACCCTAAAGGGGCTGCAGGTGTTGTCCTCCAGGCTCAGAGAAACAAATTCAGGGGCCACATGGAAGCATACAGACTTTTTTTTCCCCCCTGCAGATGTCTTTCTTTCATGTGTTCCTACAAGTCACCCTGGACAAGGGTATCACGGTTTAAATAATCTAAGACCCTGCATTGCTAAGTCAGGGTCAGGGAATGCAGTCTATGCTTAACGCACGTCTGTGCCATACCAAATTGCAACGTGCTATAATGCAGCTTTTGTCAACACACGTTTGGAAACAACGTCAAAACAGAACAACGGTGGCTCAAGAAGGACCTGTGCGTACCACAATTATTTTTCTAGCTATCTAGGTGTGTAATACCAAGAAGATCCAAGTGATTTTTTTTAACACACGTTGTATAAATCACAGCATGCTTAGCAGATTAGCCAACACCAAGTATTGGGGGGGGGGCGTAAAAAA
>VXAL01010433.1:7069-138425 GCA_013399475.1 Chauna torquata | reverse complement strand
ATTGGGGGGGGGGCGTAAAAAAAAAGATTTCTTCTGTGGTCTTCTCCAACTAAACCTGCCCATCCAGACCTCATTTTAGGCAAGAGCAAAAGGGGGTTGGGGGGTGGGGGGGTGGAAATAAACCCTCCAGGACAAAGCAAGTCTTTAGGCCACCGTTTGGCTAGCATAAGGGTTAGCACCCCTGCAGCGCTGAAATACAGCTTGGGGCCTGAAAAGCACCTACTGAAAAGCAGCAGGTGATGGAGCTGTAGATATTTATGGCTTTAGACAATGTCAATCAGATAGAGCCACGGGGGTTTTGTTGGTTTTGCTGTGCTTGATTAAAAAGGGGAAAAAAAAAAAAATCACTTGGCTTTCTGTTGCACATTGTACAAAGACTTTTTTTCCCATTTCAGCTCAGAGTTTCAAGTGTAAAAAAAGGAAGAAAGGAAGAAAGACTCACTGCAGCTAAGACACTGAATCCTTTCTCCAAAGCCCTGATTCACCATGGGGTTCCAGTAACTGCAGCCACTCAATGCATTCCCCAGCACCCAGCCCTGGTGCAGGGCTTCCTGCGACAGCCCAGCTCCTCTCGGACTTTTCTGTCAATGTTTTTTGTTGGTGGTGGTGGTGGGGTTTTTTTGGGTAGGATTCACTGAGATTGTGAAATGACAGGGCTAGAGGTACTGTGGATCAACAGGATTTAAGAAAACCCCAGAACAGGGTTTTTTTTTTTTTTTTTAACATCACACCAGTCACGGTATTAGCATAAGGCAGATTCCTCTAAGGGTGTGGATCCCTAAGCCTTGGCCACACACGTTTGGAGTTCATATCAACCTTTAATTGTTGGTGTGTTTTCAAGTAATAAGAAAACACGTGTACTTATGTTTAATTGACGGCTGAAATAGGATTGTCTCCAAAGCAATTTTGTTCTGATTTTGCGGACTTGCTTCTCTGATAAACGAGAGTGAGGATAAGCAGATCACAAACACTGGAGGCAGACTAAAATAGATCTTCTCTTCAAAAGTCTCTAGGTCTCCCTAACCCTCCTCCTCAGCTTGCAACAATTTTATCTAGCTACTCTTGAGCTGACGCAGAGCAGGCAGGAACACTCGCTCAACATCTCAAAATTTCTGTAGCTGCTTCATCCTCAGGAAAAGCTTTTCCTCCGCAAAGTCTTTCCACCCAACCAGACACACAACTCGGAGCCTCAATACTTACATTTCTAGACAACCTCATTAAAGAAACCTGCCTTGGGGCCCCATCGTGCCTCTGCCACAGCCAGTAGTTGAAATGCCAGTAGAGTCACGAAAATAAACCCTGCCTTTGTGGGAGTACCCAGTATGATGAGAATATAACTACTTGAAGTTTTTAAGCAGGTTAAAGCCTTCCCTGAGAGAAAAAACTGCACTTGCTGCTGCTTGGCCAAGGATCTAATAGCAAATAATCCCAGCTGAGACATACCAGGGAAGTCTGGTTCTGCAGTGACGGAGCAAAAAGCCTGTCCTTCAGACCTGCTGGCTTCCTGCAGTATCCTGTCTTGGTCCACTGAATTTACTTACTGTGAAATCCAAAGGTCACCTCATGAACCTCAGTATCTTCAGCTAATTCATTCAGATATAGTCAGTCTATATGACTACAATATACAACATTATCTTGATTTAATTTGTTAGTTCTGCACTCCTCATCTGAGATTTGTGGCCACATTTTTGCAACTGGAAAGGATATAAGGGTCTCGTACTTTGTTTCCTGAAAACATACATTCCTAGGAAGCTTTGAAAGACAGATCAAGCAGGACAGGAAATTAAGACCCCATCTCCCAGACATCACAAAATCAGATTAAAGAAAAAGAAGAGGGAAAGAAAAATCAAATCATAGTGTTAACAAAAGAACTTCACATATTAAGCAGCCCAGATGGTATCAGCTGGGAAAGGTAAGAACAGCCCATTCATTTTAACATCGAGGTTTATCAACATTTCAAGGAAGTGAATTTACACCTGAGCCATAAGTCCCATTAAGGCCCCAAGGTAAAGACATGGGAGCTGTTCGGAGGCTAAAACTGCCCTGGGTAACTCTCGATGCACCCACTGGAGCTGCTGGTGGGCACCCAGGCCTTCCTCATCCTTCCCCAGGCCACACTGCAGCTCCAAGCAATGTTCTCTCTCATGGCAAGCAGAAAACCACAGTGGATGTGCCCTCTGAGCAACAGCCAGGGCAAAGACAAAAAAAACATGCCCTAATTTAATATATTCTTGTAAATACTTTCCATCTCTTTCATTAAGTGATGAGCATCAGCAGAAAGACACCTGAGCAGCATCAGCAAATCAGGCAGGCAGGGCACGTAGCCTCCATTTCCACTAATGAGCCTATTAATTTGTACTCTAAAAGAAGCCTGGCTGGTCAACAAGAAGAGAGACTGAAGTCTTTGATGCAGCGTGCAAAGCCAGATAGTCCAGGGGATGTTCATAAGGGTTTGCTTTGAGACACCCAACGCAGCTGGGACTTTCATTTCATTCTGCTGTGAAAGATGCAATACAGCTGTAGCTTGCACAATGTGATAACAGTAATTTGAGTTTTTGAATGGCTTCAGGAAAAAAAAACAAACCACACACACCAAACATACCTCCTCACCTCTGTTCAGTCACTGAAAACCCCCAGGGACAGTATCACAAGTGCTGGCTTTTAGCTATATTCGAAAATATCAGTGTCACCTTGCTCCAGAGCCACATTTTCTCCAAACTAAAAAATAATGCAATAATTCTTCCAGGTAAATGAAAAGCCAAATACTTATTGGCAAGGAAATCCATTTGCTCGCTGTCCGGTATCACTGCACAACTCTGCCAGGTTGGACACGGTAGCCTCTACTTTAGGTTCCCAGTAGCAAAACTGAACGATCGAACTTAAGCCAGAAAGAGCTCAGCAAGAAACCCTGCTTTTAAATGCCTGCACCTTTCCCACATCTAAATGACAGAAAGGACAAAAACTCAATTCACCAGAAGTTTGAAATTTTCCATCATCAAAAAGCAAGATAGAGCCCTTTAGTTCACAGATGAAAGAACCTGCCTGATTATACATCTTCTTTTCAAGGTGCTTTTATACTGCCTCCAATTTTTAAAGTTAGCCCATTACACCAAAGATCTTTCACAGCTGAGCCTACAAGTGAAACATCCCATTTTCACCAAGTTTAATGCTACAAGAATGTAAGAAATACCCCACTATCATAACACAGAACCACTGACAAGCTACAACAAAGTCACAGAAGTGAACTTTCGTGACTCAAAAGCCACAGAAAAGTTCAAACGGTCACAAGGAGTCACATCCCTACAGACTGAGTTTGTTTGCCTGTGTGTATAGTGGGGTGAGGGTGGAAGCCATAGTAAAATGTTATATAAATGTTAAGTTGAAGATGCTGCCTTAATGCTACGGTTATCTCTCTGGAAACTGCAGTATTAACAGGATATATCTGTCAAAATTGGGAGATTCAGGATTAAAAAAAGCAAATGTTGGCACTGGGTGTTCATCTGCTCCATTTATCGTGGATTGTTGAAAGCGGTAAAGGTCAAATCACTACTTCTACAGAAGACTCCTTATAAGTGGATAAACTTTGGCGATGGGAAAGAAAGGTCAGATCAATAATGCCATGTAATCTCTCTGAGCCAGCCAGTGCTCATCGTTTGAAAGACCGCAAAGATCGTTTTGTTGCAGGGGCAGTTTTGCACGTACCATGAGTACCGGCTGTGCAAAGGAAAGCCATCCCTTCCACCACCCCTGCTGAGCTCTCTGGTGTGAAAGAGAGAGATGCACCAGGTGAATTTCAAACATCCAGTTCTCCATCAGGCTCTTTGATAAAGCATTACAGGCTACCACAGACCAGAAGCCCAAGGCTAGGACTTAAGAGATGTATCAAATGGCTCTCACAGGCAAGGGTTTTCTCCGGATCTTGGAGCGCTCACTTGCTGGGTAGTCCATTTTTATAGGCAGAGGAAGCCAACACCCAAAATGCAAAAACACTGTCACCCCAGAGCCCCACAATCCCAACCCAAGCAACTTTTGCCAAGACCCAAGCTGAGCCGTACTGGCACCTTCTCCCCGTGGGGAAGGAAACTGGGAGAAGCTTCCACCCCAGCATCTCCCGAGGAGCCAGGAACAGCCCGAGCGCCAACCTGCTGTTCTGATGCTCCCTTACAGGGGGGCTTGTGGTCTCCTAAGAGGAAGAGAAGAATTGCTGTGCTCATCTATGAGCACAGCCAAGCTCTTCTCTGCACAAAAAAGGACAGCCACAAAGAAGATGAAGCATTCTTCTAACTTTACTTAGTGATGAAATTGCATTTGAAGAGTGAAATACCAAAAGGAAGCCTGGCTGTCATTAGTCAAGGTTCCTGTCCAAATTGGTATGGATTCTTTATAATTTATTGCTTTCATGGCAGAATACAAAGAGATACACAAATATTTGAATCTGTATTATAAACATTACATCCAGAATAATGTTGGGTACTTAGAGGAAAATGAAGGAATTTTTCAAGGAGCTTTTCTTGGCTACTCAAGAAATCCAAAGCTTCTGACAAAAAAAAAAAAAAAAAGGTTTCACTCCGATCATGTGTTCCAGGCTCTAGTCCCCATACTGCAGGATAACATGAACTATTGCTTGTTACTGTGCTACATGATACTGAGAAACACTTGTGCTTCTGCAGAAGGATCGACCACTGGGAAAGAGCTACCGGGAGAAGGAAGTGCGTTGTTACAAGCACAGAGAACTTAATTATCACTAAATTTAGCACAGAGGCAGTAAAACGTACTGAGAAAGTAAATGGATATCTATTTAAATCTTATGTTTTCCTTTTCTAATTTCACCAGACAGAAAAGCAGTACAATACATTTAATCAATACTTATTGTATCTACAGTAGAGCCATTATTTTTTTTGCCATCATACATTAGGTTGGTGCACATTCTCAGAACCTGAATATTGGTAGCACGGGCTCCGTGAGCACCCCGGAGTGACAGCCCTGCCTACGGCGCAGATGGAGGAGCTTTCTTCTGGGCCTGATTCTACCCACTGGTAGAACAAGCTTTTCTACTGTTAAAACATTTAAATAGAAGGACCTGGTGGTATAAGATTTTAAAACATATTCATGAATTCAGCAAAGCACATTTAAGACCTTCGCCTGGCTAGAATCCAGACACTGACCCAGCTAGAAGAACAGGCTGCTGCTTCTTACACAAAGGCACCAAGTTAACCATTCATGGCAGTTTCATGAAATGGATTTTTAAGGACACAAATCAGTGCCGATTGCTTAGTTTCCTCTGCTATTTGACACAGCATACAGAACTCCCCCTATCCATTCCAGCACTGGAGAACACAACCCCTGGCTGAGCAAAGACACCACTGGCAGAAAGGCACCAAACCTTAATGTGGGGGCTTCAAGGTACAGTCTTCTCCACATCCAAATGGCTCTGATCTCTGATTATCCTTACAGCTCTCCTCATTTTGGCCTCATTATCTACTCAAATTCACCTCTGGCAGCTGCGATATGGGCTGTTCGGGTGAGCCTGACCCAATGCCCTGTGGAAGGCAGTGCAGAAAGCAGAGGGTGCTGGGCTGGGCTTGTGCGCCCTGCAAGGGGGATGCGCTGCAGCAGGTCCTCCCAGCTGAGCTTTCCCAAAGGAGCTCAAGGGCTGTGAGCACAGGCACAGCCACCCTTCCTCTAGGACTGTTTGCAAGGACTATAAACATCTCTGCATGAAGTTGTTGGATGACATTATTTTATTTAAAAAAAACAATAATGGTGGAGGAAGTGGTGACCAGAATGCATGCCCTGTGCTGCACACAACAGCCCCGGTCACAAAGCGCAGCACAGGGACAGGATCCAGTAGGAAATATCACGTTGTAAGCACAAAGTACGTGATGGCAAGTAATTAGCAGCAGAGTGTACTGCTGCTGGTCTTTTGGAAGGATCAAAGAAGATGAACCAGGGAATCTAAGCCTGAATTGTTACCCAGACTGACTCCCCCTCAAGCACTGATTTATCCCTCTAGTCCTTTCCCAGCCAGCTCCCTCTGACCAGCTACACCTTGCCCAGGCTCTGAGAAGCCGGGAGTGACTCGCAGCGTGCGGCACGGGGGCAGCGCGCGTCCTCTCTCGTTATCCCTGCCACAACAGCTTTGCTGACACGCTCTTCAAAGCTCGCCACACAGAGCTTGCCTCAGAAGAAAGACCCAACTCTGCCAGTCCATTAGCTCAGCAATGCACAACCTAATCCTCAAAGAAGTGAGCGTATGCTGTGAAGAGCAAGCCTGCTAAAGCACCAAGCTGCAACAGCCCTCCTCCTCCAAAGCTTTGAAATCCTCAATTTAACCAGCATTACTGTCTGAAAACTGATGCTGCTCCTCCACTGTCCAGCAAGCCACTCTCTACAGCTATTAATACAGACTTTCCAGCCCAAGGTAAATGCTCAGTGTCTCACAAATATTGCTGACCCATTTCATTAAAAAGCAGTTTAATAAATGGTAATGGAATGAAGGAAGGCACTTGGTGCTGCTTTGCAAGTTTCAGAATAGTAAGCAAAAAATAGCACTATGAAGCATTTATACCTTCATCTCACAAATAACTAGAAATACATGAGATCGCGTTATGCTTTTTAAATAGGCTGTAGTAATGGCTTGTGGGAATACAATTCAGTGACAATAGTTTATCATGGCAAAGTCAGCTCTGTAGGGTTACAGTATGCCAAGACTAAATGGGAACCATTTGTTTCCCTTCTGCATTGCAGCAGAAGCTGGCGTACTTTTTATGGGAGCATCACTGACAGTCTCCAACTGTTATTTTTTTAAATTAAACACTGTGCCTACCGAGTTAACAGGCGTGCAGCCAGGAAGGTTTCTCTATAAGTTCCTGTAATAGAGCACACAATACTTTGTAGTAACAGATAATAAAATTTGACAAAGCATTCTGTAATTACTGCTCTGCTTTACAGAATATTACTAATACACATACTGTGCTGCTCTTGTAATGAATGACACATCACTGAGAGCCTGCTGCTTCTTTGAACTGAAGGCACACAAAAGTAGCTGAGTTGAAACATGTAAGTGGGTTTGCTGAAAAGCCAATGGGCTTTGCTATTTGTGCCCATGTGAAGAACAAAAACGCTCCCTTACCAGGCAGTTTTACAAGTCCTTATTCTCCCACTAGCACTGATTCCTGTAACATGCTCTGCACAGGTTTTACTTTGGAACATCTTGGGAGCAGAAGGTAAGGCAATACCTGCTCATAAAGGGATGTGTTGCCTAGAAAACATATTATATATGTCATTTGGTGATGCAACTCCACAATACATGCTCCTCCAGCTCACGGGAGCTCTTGCTTTGGGCAAGAAGAAGAAACCAGATGTGCTCTCACCTTCCAGATACCAGGATGGCTGATGTGCTGGAGACACAATAAATGCTGCAGCCTTCTGTCCCTGCAATTCTCATTTATTGCTGGAAATGTTACGTGCAGAATGGCTGCAGAACCTATCCTCAGCTTCTTCCCCTCCCCCAGAATTTTTAAGCCAGCCCTTGTTGCCCCAGCTCCACAGTACCTACCCTCATGTTGCAGACTTGCCCCGTGCACCCGCAGCTCCAGTTACACCAGCTTGCCCTCCTGCTCCTCCTTTGCATGCCAACCAGCATCTATCTGGTGCTGATAACAAGGAAGTCTCCAAACTACAAAGTGGGTTTAAACAATTGTTTCAGTCCCACTAAATTAAACAGGCTATTACAGAAGAATAGCTTTACCACTGGACTGTAGCGGGGGAATAAATTTTCCTGGAGCAGGTTGGTTTTATTCCATCAGACCCTCTCCCTTTCCAATGATACTCTGTCCCTCGCATTGCCCCAACAGATTTTTGTATGCATAACTTTTTCCAGATGGCAGATTCAGTGCAGACAGTAATTTACATAATTTAAATCTGCTTACTAGCATAAATTACATGACAACACACCACAGGTTTTCCTTTGAGCTACCCATGCCACTCACACCCAGGTCTCAGCGGTGCCCGTGCGCGGGGATGGATCGCAGGCGGCCCCAGCGAGCAGCACGGGCTCAGCAAGCGCACAGGGCAGCTCTGCAGGTGGAGGAGCTGAGTCAGAAAGAGATTTCTTCGTGGCCGTAATTCATATCTGAGCATGCTCCAAGCAGCAACATTATGGTGTGTTAAAGTGAACTCCATTAGCAGACTTAGCTGGACAGCTGCTCAGGTGCAAGAAGGTCAAGGAGATCTTCTGGTTACACAGCTGGATTTTCTCACAAGCAAAAATATGAACTAGGTAATGTTCCATGCAGGCTGAAAAGAATACACTATAGCAGTGGCTATCCTCCTCTTTGCTATCCCTGCATAAAATGTAGTTATTTCTTCATTATTTAAAGAGCTTTAACATTTATAGCTCTGTTTATTAGCTTCCAAGAAAATTTAATATACCTCCCCATAAATATTTTGTCATTCGAACCTATTTGTGTCAAGTTTTGACTAGCACATTGGTCTTTATTTGGCAAATTGTGCCACTGCAACTCAGAATAAACTAAGGAAAAATCTCAGACAGCCACTAGGATCTTCAGGAGGTCAGATTCCTGTTTCAGGTGGGGTTTGAAGGGGGACTCTGTATCAAGACCAATATATTTGTTTAGACTTGTGCAATGCACCTGCAAGAACACTTGCGGGCAGAGATACGAAAATGCCCCTGTGATCGGCAAGTCAATATGACTCAAAAATGCCAGAGCCTTCCCATTCCTCCCCATGCCTCTCTGCCACACTGCTAATGGCTTAGATGCAGAATAAGCAGAAACAGAGCTACATTTTGTTGAACAATCAAGACAACTGGCTCCAAGAAAGCCCTGTTGCTCAATCTCCAAGAAATTGTGGACAAAGGCAATGCAATTATTCCCACTGAGCCTGAAATGAGCAAAAAGAAAGTGCTAAACACCTGATTTAAGACTTTTAGTGGGACAACTTGAGCTGCACAAAAGTGACATTCAACCAGTGTAGAGCAAAGTGGCTCTGCTCGTACATGGGTCTGCTTTCCTGAACCCAGGGGCAGGTAGAAACCATTTCCCGATAGCAGAGGCAGGTCTATTCGGAAGAAAATAGAAATATTCAGTTTTCTCCTCAGGAAGACTTCCGTGTCATATGGTGGTCCCTACGAAACTTCTTTCTGTATATGGATATATAAGAACTTCTCATCTGTTTTGCAAACTGGTAGGGAAATTACTATGAGCACACAGTTGAACTAACAAGGATAGAAAGTTATGCTGACTGCCAAAATCTGCTGGGGGCAATGCTTTCTTGGTTCAGTAACCTCTGCCAATGAAGTCCCGTGTAGTTTAGGATAGGACTAGCAGAGATGCCACTCTCAGGTCTGCCTGGAAAACTGGGATGAGCGGAAAGGTCTTGGACCTTATACATATAGCACAAAAACAATGTCAGGCTAAATCTCAGAATTTAAAGTTGTCAAAATTAAATGCCAGAATCAAAGTAGCCTAACCTAAACACTCAGCCCCCTCACACATTCCTGAATTTTCATTTTTATTTAAAAACAAAAGAAAAATCTACAAAACCCAGTTCTTCCTCCCCACCTTATTTCATAGAATGGAGTAATTGAAAATAGGAAACACTCCACAAAAAGCTGGTTTACTGTATAAAAGACAAAACTATTCCACAGCTTTTGTCCTTGTTGTTTGGTGAGGGAACCAACATCTGTGCACATACAGATCAAACCTCTCTCTAAATCATTATTTTTCTTTCTAATCTTTCCTATATGCTCATCACAATATCATCAGGGCATATCATTACCCATTCCGGGGAAGAAATTGAAGCAATTACCTTTTCTCAGAGTGAGAAAGCAAGAGGGGAGAGCAAGAGCAAAGTTTTCCCTTCATTTACGGTATGAAGTCTGGGCTGGGGAGGAAAGGAGGGAGAACAGGGTAATGCTTGTGCGTACCTACGGATTTCAGAGTTGAGATGCAACTGTGAGTGCTCATGCCCCATGGTGATAAAGTGAGCATCCAGAAAACTGCAGATCAACCAGGATTTCCAGGACACATGACCAGACTGACCTCCACACAAATGCTGTCATTGAGACAAGCTCAGAAGACAAGATCCCCAAAAGCATTCAGGCCCATTAGCTAGGATATTGCTCATCTATCTGCAGACCCTTGTCTCGCCTACACACTTCCCAAGATCTGCAACAAGTGAAATAGGGCTCTGCCAGCTGTAATCTCCGGCATATTACAGCCCTCCTTTATCTGCAGGACTTGTTCATACTCTCCTTCCCCAGTCAGCAGAAGCCAGACTAAGATCAGTGCAATCTCCTCTTTACAATTCAAAGCAACACACTGATCAGAAAAACGTGTTCCTGCATGGCCAGTTGGGAGGAAATTGTTCAAAACAGAAACTTACTGCCAAATATGAAGTTATTCACCTTCTAGAGAGCTCCAGTTTATGCAGAACATAAGTTTCTGTCCTGAAATATAGCCAGTAGCAACTGAAACATGAAAGCACTCAAAACAGAAATTTGCTGGCAAACAGGAAATGCAAATGTACTCATCTTCCAAAGAGTCCCACTATGTGCAGAACAAGTCTGAATCCCAAAATAATACCCAGTACCAACTGAAACACACACATTTCCCCACATGTTGTCTTGCCTCCTTCAATTTAGCAGCACAATGAAGCAATTTCCATAGTTAACATATGCACTATATTAAGGGTAGCCAAGATTTAACATTCTTTTGTTAATTTGACAGAGGGGAAAGACACAATAGGAGAGAGCCCTACAATTTGCAGCCATCTGCGATACTGAAAACAGTAATAAACTTGAAAAGTGTTGTTATTATACGTTATCACTCTTAGGAAGCCAGTGTCTTCAAACATTTATGCCTTTTATGTCTAAATTAATGCCTCTTAATTTCTGTAGAAAGAAAGTGTTTTCAGACTTCTCTTCCCATTATCTGACCGTTAATCTTGTCCACTGGTTTGAGCTCCCACAGCACAACACAATTTACACTGTCAGAGATCACTGGGTAAGTCATACTCAGTTATAAATGTAGGATGCTAAATTACTTAATGCTGTTATTTTGGGGGCTGTGACAGGCACCACTAGCACTCAGTGTCTTAGGCCACTTCATCTTCCCACAGACAAGAACACCTCCCAGCCTGATGGGGCACATCTATCACTGAACTCCTTGCTTTGCTTGCAAAGTGAACCTGAAGTTCCCTGACAGACAATAAAACCAATATTTTAAATTAAAATGTGCATAAGAATATTCATAGGCTTCTTAGAGTGACAGGTCTATATGTAATTGCTTCTCCCACCCTTGCTTGAATACGTTTGCTGTCCTGATGATGAATCTCCCATTTACCTTCTGCTGGGGAAAAATTGCACAGACGTCCCAGCGTGCAGTCGCCAGGGGTCACATCCATCATCCTCAGGCCTCTGTTTTACTTTTAATTACACCACTTCACTCAGGAAAGCTACTTCAAATCATAAACCTAAGGAGAATGTAGCTTTTAATTTGCAGAACAGCCATTAAATTCCCTGCTTCAGTGACATCAATTTGCTGGTACTCTTCGTACTAAGCAAGAGATGATGTTACCTTGCTTTCAGACTTCACGAAAGGATAAGTTTGCCCAAAGTCACAATCACTTTACAATTAGTTGCATCTCGTGTCCACATGTTTCCTGTGATGCTGCATTTAGCTAAGGCCTCCACAGAGAATCATTTTTAATTAGCAGCAGGCAAAGTTATGGCTGTACTTTTTAAACGGATAATTTAAGACCAATTGTTATGCCTTGGACAGACATTTCAATTTAAACTTCCCAGTTTAATGTTACCCAGTGTGGATTTTTGTTTTCATGTTCACGGGATCAGAGGGATGAGGAGTTTGACGCAAATCTAATAGGTTGCTGAAACACAAACCGAAAAAACAGACCCGAGAAGGGCTTACACACGTACGTATAAGCCTCAGCTCTCTGCCCAGCCTAAAATCCACCTGCATGGATTAGCTAGGTGCCTAAGCTTGTAGGGTAAGTATAAAACTTACAAAAACTGAATGCTACTCCACCTAGGTTCCTAGTAGGATAGGAAGGTATAGCCTCAAGTATTTTTCATTGTGGATTTAAAATAAAACATCAAAAAAAAAAGAAAAGCAAAAAGCAAAAACTGATCATTACAGCAGTGCCCCAAAGGCAGCCAGCCTCTCTGAGTAGTTGAAACAGAGTCTTGCAGACAGCTTTTGCCCTGACCGGCAATTCTCATCCGAGGCTCGAGAACAAAAATAACCAGACACAGTGACTGGAACGAAGTCGCGCTGCTCTCTCCCGAGCAGAAGCGGTGAACGAGGTCTCAGCGTCGCACCCCATGCGCTCCAGGCGCTGGCCAGGACCTCCTGCCCGCCTGCCACCGTGTTACCCCCTGGCACCCGCAGGTTTCGACGCGAGTGAGTTTCCAAGCAGGTTATGAGGAGGCATGCTCCCACCTTTAAGAGTGGAGAAAGTAAACGAGCAGTAACGAAGGTGCCGTGGGCTGTCTGAAAGCCTTTCCGAGCCCAAGCAAGAGCTGGGGAAGGTGCCCACTGACTCCAAAGGGCTCTACTGAAAGCAGGATCCATTGCGCACCCAGTCGGGTTTTCCAATCCATCACGTTAACAGAATATGCAAAAACACACCAAGCTAGCATCCAAACAAGGTAACACAAAAGGATGATTATTTTAAGCTATTTGGATGACATTTGAAAATCATCAACAGAACTTAAACAGCAAAATCCCACTCTGTCCGCACAAGCCGTAAGGCTGACTTTCACCTCTGGGAGGCAAGTCTACCCATACGATGGGCCTGCTACCTCACGTGGTGGCACAAAAACAGGTAGGACATGCCAGACAGGCCTGATGCTGATGTATGGCTCTTAGAAAGCGAGAGGATCACCCAGCTGCTGTATGATTTATGAAAGGATTTCAGATTTACCACAAGAATTAAGACCAAAAAAAGTGTTTTTTTTTTTCCTTGACACTAAGATCTGTGTTATTTTAAATACACTGAAGGGAATTTCCAGTGCTCTCAGCATTTGTCTTAGCCTGTTTCCTTCTAAGGTTAGCAGAAAAATCAGCATTACCCCTAATGAGAACAGAGAGAATGAGAAGCTTTTGGATTTCTGTTGCCCACTTGAATTTTTTTTTTATTAAAAGAACTCCCTCTTGCACAGTGAGGTTCCACATATTCTGTGCATCTCATGCACGTACATAAAATCCAGATGAGTACTGTATAGACCAAACAGCAATAATAACACGCATTTCCCACGTGAAGCACAGCTCCACATCAACTCTAGCAAGCGAAACATTTCATTTGGCATAGAAGGGCCAGGGACATCAAGGTTTTGAGCATTTCAGTTTATGCACCGAGAACCAGTAGGAGCAGCCTCATTCAGAATGAGGACAGAACGGCAGGGGAGATGCTTCCTAAGGTAGGAAATAACATTGCTTTGCCACTTTTATTTCCATATAAATCAAAAGTTGTCCTTCTAGGAGTGCTGCTGGTACTAAATTACCTTTGTGCAACAAGCTTTTGCTCAAGGAAAACAAATTCTTTAAGAGAAGATACACCTAAAATCCAGTAACCTTTTACCAGAATCAAGACTACTTGCCACAGAGGGCAAATGCAGAATCACCTGGAATAACTCACCCTGTAACAATGTATTTCTATAGAAGTACAAATTGCAGATATAGCCTTAAACAAAAGCTTGCTTAAAGAACTGCTCATTTTATTCAGTTCTGAGCATGTAAAATACTTTAAAAACAGGTTAACTGAAGTGGTTTAAAGTATTAATAGTAAGTACCTATGTATTTCTGAAAACAGCTAGTTGATTTTTTTTCCAGCAGAAGCTAGCTTAGAAAAACATTGTCCAATTGGATTTTAATAAACGTAAATATATTCTGATACAGGGACAAAATGACAGTAGTTGAGGGGTAGCTGAGCTGACAGAGTGGAAATTAATTCCCTGCTTGAATATCAGGACTTACATGCGCAGTGTTCAGGAGTAAAGTGAGCAAAACTTTCACAGCTTAGGCTCACAGGCCCCACAGTATTACTTCTATTATTGATATAGAAAAAGAGATGAGGAAAGGGGCAAGGTTTGCAGATGGTAACAGTGATCAGTCAAACCTAATGAAGACCATGAAGAACGATTAATTTTGGTGAACTCAAGGCCAGATTAAACTCACTGTTAACAACTGAAATGCGAAAGAAACTGGAGGATATAATTACAATTTATTTGCAGACCTTGTCTGATTGTAAGTTACTTGCAATGTGAGCTGAGGGATACAAAAAAAAGACAAAAACAGAAAAACAACAACAAAAAACCAACACCAGAAATAAACCAGAGAGCACCCCTGTCCCCCACACCACAGCAGACAAAGCCCTGCCAGGTGGGCAGAGTGGAGGACACCAGCCCAGATCCTCACACTGTTGTTCCATCTAATGGCAACACTCCTGCGGCTGGAATATTAGATCCATGGAGAAGCAACAGTCTGGAGACAAGCCACCAGAACAGCCAAGCTGTGGAGAAAGCTTCTCCTGCTGAGAGAAAGTGCTGGAGCTTCTCCCATCGGGAAGGGGAGGGAGAAGAGCAGTACCCCTAAACCCTCTGGCACATTGCAGGGACCGTAGGCAAGCGACTTTCAGGGCTGAATACTGGCATTCATTGCAGAAGCAGCAGCAAGCCGAAGCATGAGCAGAAGATATGCTCCCACTCAACAGGCCCCTTGTTGGGAGGAGACAGGGCTCAGCAGCGTGCCAAGGGCAAGACAGGTCTAGGCCCGCAGGGAGAAATGATGGATGGGTGACCACAGAAGGAGGTAAGCCCAGCTGCCCTCTGGGAACCAGCTAAATTGCTGGATGGTGAAGTGGATGATCTCACCTAAGAGGATGTCACCCGCCCGGCCACCTCCGCTCGTCTCCTGGGACCTGAGTTACCGGTGCCAGGAGGGACCTGCGGCGGTGAGGGCACCAATGCACAACGGCCAGTGCAACACCCGGAGCCTGCGGCTTCAGTAAGAGACAGGCTGTTGAAATATGACAAAAGGAAAATAAGTGAAACAGATTTTTTTCTTTAATTTCCTCCTGAAGACTGCACAATGCCAGCAAAATGCACTTAATATCTGGTAAATCTAGACGGTTAGACTATATCGCAATTGTATAAAGTGTAATAGATGGTGGGCTCATTTTTAACTAAGGATGAGGAATGCTATCCTCAGTAACTGCATGAAAATCTTAGAATGGTAAGGAGAGAGAGTCAGGAGAGATAAAAATAGAGGAAAACTGACATCAGAGGTTCCTATTTTACTTTCTATTTCTTCTTTTCTTAACCTCCAAGTAATTTATGAGATGGGAGGAACTCTCTCAAAACAGGAAATATAATTCTATATTTAAAAAAAAATCAGTGTTTTTCAAATGGCAGTTTATAAATTTATGATTAACTTATAAAATCTGCTACAATTTTAGTAATTTGCAAAATACTTCAAGGATAGTATATTATCATTTAAAATCCGTAAACCAACACACTGGAAAAAAAAAGATTCTGAACAGCAGTGAATATTAGTGCTTTATTTACCTTTGGACTCAAAGCTCAAGCTTTTGGACTTAAGCTGTCCTCTGCAAACAGAGAAGGACAAATATATCTTTCATTTTATATCTTTCTTTAAAAGTGTGAAGCAAGAATACTTGCAAAATGCAGAGCTGGAAAAAAAACGGCAGGCTCTTCTTAAGACTGACGCATCAACAACATCTAATCCGATCCCACAAGCAAGTCTGACACAAAAACCCCTGCAGATCTGCAAAGTGTGGTTTTAGCAAAGCTTGCCTCTCCCTGATTTGCTTTTTCTGTACTTTCGGTTTTTTGTTTTGGGTTTTTTTTTGGGGGGGGGTTGTTTGTTTTTGATGGCATAAAGCTATTCCACAACCTGCCTTTGGGATTCAGTCCAGAGACATGGGGACAACCTCCTGGCTTGAGAAATAAGAGCTGTGGTTACTTTTTTTTTTTTTAAAACCACTGCATTTCAAAATTTGTTCATTTGTACTGATAAGGGGAGTTTTATTAATGAATGATGTTCTAGCAGGAAGTGTCACACAAAAGAAACGGACAAATTAAGAATTTTGCATTTGTGTTTAAAATATCCTGAAAGTACTCAGAAACAGGACCAAACCTTACTGGGTTATACCACTGCCGTTAGCCGCCAGGTCTGTGCAAGAATTCAGCCAGAGTAAGACATGAATTGCTGGGAACACATGAAGAGGTGAACAATCCTTCCACCCCTCCTCTCAAAGGAAGAAAAACCAAGCGTTACAAAACCACCATAACGCGTGAGGACTAAAAGCTGCTCTGCCTGCCACCCCTCCGACGGGCACCTGTAGAGCAGCCAGCGCTCCCAACCACCTCTGCTTCCCCACATCTGCAAACTGCACCTGAAACCCGAACATTTTAATTTATTGCTTTCCACGAAGCTGAGAAACGTAAGGGAGGCTGCTTTGCCTGCCAGCTCCCACGGGCCAGCCAGTCTGCCACCAGCCCGAAGTCAAGAGCAGAGATTAGCTCACCCTCCCAGGGAGTAACTTCAGCAGCTCTCTGAGCAATGGCTTTACATTAGCTGCTGTACAAACATTCTTAATGAAATACCAAACGCGTGAGGGCTGGAGTTTTTGAGGAAAGGTCGCTCCTGTACAGCCATTATTCAGCTACACTTGATTGTGCTTTGGGGAGTAGGTTAACAAAACCTGATTGCTCAAAAAGCCTTAGGAATGACTTTGCTTTCAAAGCTCTGCACTCTGCCTTCCTGGAGAGCCCAGGTATGTCATTTTTCAGAGGGGAAATGCCATTTGGTAATTAGCTTAAATGATGCCATTTTCTTCCAAGGACAACAACACTGACTAGTACCATCTGACATCTAGTGACCTTTGCAG
This sequence comes from Chauna torquata, assembly GCA_013399475.1. Classification (NCBI taxonomy): domain Eukaryota; kingdom Metazoa; phylum Chordata; class Aves; order Anseriformes; family Anhimidae; genus Chauna; species Chauna torquata. The sequence goes on along the minus strand of VXAL01010433.1, from coordinate 121,472 downwards.
CTGCAGCTTCATCCTGGAGAAGGACGCACAAACAAGAAGGGAAAGAAGTCCTACAGCTGGTGACACAGGCACATCCACCGCGAGCCACCCGTGTCAGCAGAGGGTGCCAACAGGTCAGTAGTGGGAATAGCCTATGTGCTTTCACAACAGTAATTTCTTCCCTGGCTTAAATAAGAAAGCCTGCAATACCTTATGTTGCATGACGCTGTGTCGTAGCGGCGGAGCTGGGTGCGCTGGGGGACCAGCAAAGGCCGTCAGCAGTCAGCCCTCGAGCTCCTGCTCCACGCGGGGCCCTGACCGGTGCTCAGGCACCGCCACAGAAGTACTTGCTTATTGCGAACTGGCCGCCCAAGAGAAGAGTGCTAACAAGGAAAGGAAAACACAGGAGCTGCAGGGTTTGCTGCGCACTCACGAACAGCCTGTTTCCGAACTGACACGAATTCGGATCACCAGGCCGTTTGTCGAGGTGTGACCGTCATCCGCGCCACTTCCTGGGGAGGGATGCATTGGCAGGCGGCGAGCATAATCACCAGTCATTTCTGCTGAAAGATTTCCAAACCTAATGTTTCTGGGATTATGCCCAGGATGGCAAAAGAAAGATCAAGCTCAGCTACCTTCGGTGCTGCAGAAACTGATGCAAAGATATCTGCCAAGAGGCAACCTGAGGCAGTGCTGCAGTAGGTGTTAACGTGCCCTAATTTGTTTCATGCTTCTCAAGAATAATCAAGATGCACTAAATTAATGCACCAGAGTTAGGGCTCACTAATGTGGGTGAACGTATGGCAGAACTTGGCAGGGGAGGAGAAATAGTCATTCCAAAAGGATTTTCCTCATTTCTGGTCACTCTCAGAGCTAACAGTGGTATGAATATGCATTTTTGGACCTATTTTAGCATTGCATGAAGGTGTTTCTGGTCTAGCAAAGTAAAATGGTACAGGAAAGGCTACAAAGGAGACTACAAGGTTTTTTTCCTTAAAAGAAAAAAAAGTGTCTTTCAGTTTCCTGCAAACTGATTTACATTTTCCTTAGGCGCTTATCAAAACACTCCTATCAGACTAGGAACAGCTTATATTTCCTATAACCAAAAGCCTCTGCCCTGACCATCTGTAACCACAGATGCCTCTGGACACGAGCCGCACAGCCCTTGCCACTTACCTCCTAACAAGTACAAGCCGATTGCGAGCACCTGGAACAGGACGCATGCTACAGTACAGTTTATCCAGCAGGAAAGCTGGAGCTTTGAAGGACAAGGACTAGTATTCTACAGAAGGCATCCATCGAAAGCATATCCAAAGATTATTAAAAATTAATGTCAGGCTTTACGCTGCTATGCCGTATCACATCTCGCTCAAAAGTTACTGCAGAGCAGCTTACAAGAAGTATTAGTTTCTCTGCAACTAAAATGACTCCAGGTAACCCCTGCAACTGTTCCCTGGGCACAGCGCTCACTAGCAACTTATCTTTAGTGCAGGAAACGAGAAATATTTTACCCTGGAACTACAGAGGGAACCAAGTCGCCTGTTTCAGCTCCCCAGTTTGCCGTGTTCCCTGCTGTGGAAGAGGGCAGGTTTGTGGGCAGAGCCCCTCTCCCTTGTTACACCAGCCGAGCTCCCGGACCCGGAGCCATCCAGCACCGAGCGCGCAAGCAGCGGATTACAAAGCTAGCTACGGGACAGGAAAAACTGCCCGCCCTCCAGGCACACGTTACACACACCTCCACGCCTCCGAGCGCTGGTGTCCCGGGATGACGGCAGCCTGGAGCAGAACGTCACTAGATGGTACAACAAGGACACCGCGGTGCCGCCACCACCAGCTCCCTCGCCTGGAGGGTCTGGCACCAGCACGGCCAAAACCCACCTGTGGGCCTTTCACCATCACGAACCTTCTCGCCCCAGCGCTGCCCACATTAAAAGATTCAGCAGGGCTGTAGAGCATGATTCATACCGTACCTCACCCACCCTTAACGCTGTATTCCGTAAAACTATCAAAAGATTTCTGACTTCATCTGTGGTTTAGAAACAGCAGCACCAGAGACCTTCTACTATAGTAGCACCAAACAGGCGATGCAACTTCTCCGGGTATCAAAATGCTATTTAGCTTCTGGACAGAGGGGTAGGAGCTTTCTGCCTCTTCTCTCCCTAAACCCCTGCTCCCTTCCAGACCTGATAGAAGTCCACTCCTGGTGGGTCTCGTGGGGACCCGCAGCAGACGGTGGGACCTTCCCTGGTCCTTCCCACAGCCCGAGGCCCTGGCAGCACCCCTTTGCGAAGCCAGAGCAGGTGGGGAGCACAGCCCAGAGCAGCATTCCCATCATCCACACGCAGCAACAGAAGTTTCTCTGTGTTTGGGACATTTAAGAACAAAGGGCTTTTTCACCACTTTGTGATCGGGGAAACTGCCTGCTCTCAAATACGGAGTTCAGCAAATCTCTATCCCCAAAGAACTGCTTTGTGTTCTTCAGGGAGACAAGCACACCACGTGAACAACATTACAAAGTACGGTCCATTCCTTCATATAAAAATCTGATCAAACACAGTCATTACGTTTTGGAAGCAGTAATGCAACCGAGGCCAGGTCAGGCACGTGACACCAAACAAAGCGCACCAGCTATAGGGTCTGCAGATGTAACTCAGCCTCAGACCGCAGTCACAAAGCCCAGTACAGATCCCTGCTGAAAGGCAGTCCCAGAAGCATCGCACAGGCAGCGTGGCTGCACCCCGCTCCTTCACCAGAAGCAGGTCCTGCCCAACAAGCATCTCAACGCCTTTCCCATTCCCACCTCACCGCAGGGGGAAAGGCTGCTCTCCGGAGAGCCACAGGATAAACACAGCAGCACACCCCGTCCTTGGACCCACGCAGGCAGGGAGCACAGGAGAAAAGCACTTACCTTGTCTCCATTGCCCGGAGAACGTTTCTATACGACAAGAAACATGCTTGTCCCCCCAGCACACTTTCAGATAAATAGTTACAGGAGAGCACCCTCCTGCCAGTGGGTGCAGCACCCACATCCCCAACCCCACCAAGCAGAGAAGAGAGGTTTCTTACCTGTTTTTTCCCACCTCCACTTAGGTGCAATGCCAAAATAGAAGACAAAGAACAACTCCAGTGTCTGGCAGCAGAAAGACAAACCTGCCTGCTCCTGGAGTCACGGGCGCTTACCAAGGGGCTAGGCAGGGAAGGGAGCAGCGCGGGGTCCCACCCCGCTGGGCGGAGGTGCTGCTGCATGGCAATCAGGTTCCTGCAGCTCCAGCCAGCCCAGCAGGCGCTAATTACAGCTAGGGCAGGTGCAGCAACCTGACTCATTACAGCAGAAAACCCCACAGCAGAAACCTCTCGTAGTTCTAGCTTTATGCACAGAGGTAGGGGGCAGGGGGAAAGTATTTCATAAAACCTTGGGAGGTGAAGTCAGAATTGCTGCAAAACCAAACCTCACTTCGATACCCTGGATAGGCTTACCTTTCTCCTGCTCCGGTGCTGTTTGCCTGGGTGGGAAGTGGAGCTTGGGTGGAGAAAGTTCAGCACAATCTCTTTCTGGGGGGAGCGGTGGGCTCACGCCGCTGTGAATCGTGCTGGTTGTACACAGCGTTTGCACAAGTGCGTCCTGGTAATTCCATCAAGTGACTGGCAACCGTGCTGCCAGCCCTCAGACAGGCAAAGGCTCGGGAGCGCTTTCCTGCAAATGTCTCGCATTTAAGTAGCTTAGCTGTTTTCAGATATGTCAGTTAAAATTGGGCATGGTGGGGTGATTGCACCAAGCTCCACATCCAGCTGGCTTGTGCAGAGCATCAGATACAATATTTGCAGTCCCGTGCAAGAATTTCTGGGGAACTTTACCGTGTTCTCCTGTTTTTATCGGTCCAGTTTCTTGCCAGGAAGTTTAAACTGCATTGCTAATGTTGAAATGCACCTTAGCTGTGCTTTCCATTTAATAGTCCTGTTGAACACCTACTTTTTATGGGTGTTTTAAACACTTATAATTTAATAGTCCTATTTAAACACCTCATTGAATTCTGAAAATAACTTCAAGTTTTACTACAAATTTCTTTTGCCAAGGAATGGTAATAGAGATTTAAAAAATGAGTTGAGTTGCCTGATCCAATAGGTGCCATATTCATTTGGGGACAGAGCTTGTCACGCTCTTTTTCAGTGCTTGAGTAGTAAAGTTTCATTTGCCTCCCTGTAGAGGTTATTTTGCATACCATAAAAAGGACCCTCCAACAGGAAGATTTTCCTATATTCAGCATAACGATGCCTTTATCATCTTATTCATTATGTCTCTTCATCTTATGGTAAATAATTCCTCTCCCTTTCTTGAAAACTGTGCAGTTTCAGACCAGCAGGTGGTTTTTGCTCCCTACCCTTTCCAATTTAGCTAAGCTATATGTATCTCACTCATAGTGTCTCCCCAAAAACCAGCACCTCTGAGCATCGTGGCTGGGGGGAGGACTGGCTGCAGCTGAGGTGCATCCTTACAGCCGACACTCAGCCAAACACCCTCTCCAAAGGCAGCCACCGTCGCTTTGAAGCCTGTTGCTTCGAGGTGCTCCCACAAACATGACGCAAAATGCCTGGGTGCGCACCAGCCATACGGCTGGGAGCTTCTCTCCACTTTGTCTCCCAGCAGCTCAGTCTAGATCATCCAGTCCGATTTAATGGCCCATTTCAGCTCTTCCACACAAACCGTATCACGTTAGCCTGGTTCCACCAACACCGCTTTATCATTGTTCACTGTTTTCCTGAGGACTGGTTTAGGCTGTCTACCTTCACTTACTTGACACAACTTTAAATGAAGTATCGTCTAAGTTCAATTGACTCTGTCTTTCTTATAGAGACGTTGAAGAAGAGAGCTGATCATTACTCTTGCCTAGCAGATATTTTCCCAAACACTGCTTTTTCTCAAAAACACATTATGTACTCTTCAGAGAACCTGACCTTACTGGGAGAAAACGTCCCCGCATCCACCTTCTGCTGGATTCAGTGAGAGCAGAGCTTGCTTCACCTGCCTCATGACCAAACTCTGATTAAACTCCTGACACCATTGTCTCATGAGAAATTTGAACGCTACATCTGGCGCTGCAATGGGTGATTTTGCGTACTATATTTACTCATCAAACCTGTTGCAGAGAAGCGTACATGAGCTCAGATAAACAAATACATATTAAGCTGCTTTCAGGTGGGCACTGAGCTCTGCGGGGCTCTGGGACAATGCCAGAAGAGGTCTGGAGCTCCTGGGCGAGCCTGCAGTGAGAGTCAGTGCAGGGAAGGCACGCCTGTTTACGGTGACCGCGAGCAGCAGGAGCGGGATGCGCCCGACCTGGGGCTGCACTGCTCCTGTCCACTGCTGCGGACACCGCTGGAAGCTACAGCCCAGGCTTTCCAGATGTAAAAAGTGTTAAATTGTGGTTTTACAGTGAAGTTTACGTATGGCTACGGGTCTGTATAACAGCTGCAGGCATTTTGAAACACTACGACGTCACCTTCAGAGACCACACCAACAAATGATGTCATTTATTTCTGTATTTTCTTTGGCATCCAGGGAAATTGCCGCAAGTACAGACATTTTCCTTGAATTTGATCCCATTTCAGTGTTTCAGGTCTACATAAACTTTTAAACACAAAACAGATGATCTAATGCTTGAGCTTAAAGACAGTCCCTTTGGTTTTACTAAGATTACATGAATCCGCGAACTGCAAGAGTAGGAACCTGCAGGACCCCTAAGCGACATAAACCCAGAGTTTTAAGAGGGCAGGGTTTTAAAGAAATGAAGGTCACTTATAGTATCTGTGCTTTGAAATGCATAATGCAAGCAGGTGAGAAAAGTATCTGGCACCATACACAAGGCTTTACAGCGCTGCTTTGTGAACATCGAGTGAATTCCAGCATCTTACTACTAAGGTAAATTCTTTATGTACTTTTCTTATTTAAAAGACAACCTATAGAGCTCTTCAAGCCTATCAAAAGACTGAAAAACTTGAAGTAAAGGGAATCAAATATATTCAGCTGCAGGTAAATTAGATATTCCTAATGCATTCTTTTTTCCTGTGCAATTTAGCAAATTAGTTTACATTGTCTGACAAGTTGTCCTGGAAAACATAAAAGCTCAGATTAATTTTAGCTTTGTAGGGATTATAATTCAATATTTGCTTATTTACATCCACCCACACTAGAGCTAAGAGCCATATCTTCTGTGCCATGTCAGATACATCAATACCAACATGTTAAACCTCCTCCTCCTTTCCCACTGAATTAACAGAAGCAAGAGGATGCCACGCGGGGAGGTATTGGCCGGGCAGGATGCAGCCTCACCTGCTGCCTCCGGAACCTGCAATGAAATGCCTGTGCCACCATTCACGAGCAGCTTTAATTCCGATGTGTTGTCTCAGAAATGTCTTAGACTACCACCTCTCTGCAGAGTTAACAGCACCTTGCTGTATTTGTTACTCTGTGGTGTTTACATATATTCACTTCAGTGCATTGCATTCTGATGGATAGCTTTTTGAGGATGCATACAACATTTAAGTGGTCTGTTTGTAGGGAGAAGAAAACGAAAAAAGCCTCCCGGGCTCTTTCTGCACTGTAGTGAAATGATGTACAGTTTTGCACCAGGTGTAAAGATAACACATAGGCTGTTCTTGGGGAAGTATTTCTAAAGGAAGAAAACCAGAATTTGTTCTTAAAAGAGCCCTGATGCCAAATGCATACAAGTAGCCCCCCAAACTAAATCTCTGCCTATTATGACTCTTGCCTTAGGAAAGCCAAAAAAAAAAAAATCATCGAGGATTTATTACTTCATTTCTTTGACCACTGTCACAGCCAGGATTGGTCCGTGCAGCATTTCCTGGATGACTTCATACGAATCTAGCAATCTGTCTGTGCTGCACATGACAAAATCTGTGAGGTTTTACATGTTGACAAACAGCTGAACTCTGGGCTACAGGACCCCTACATTGATCTGCTTACTATTCGAGGGCTTGTAGTTAGAATAGCTGAAATGCCTGCTGAATACCGAAGCTTAAAACCCCTGTAGGGTTACCCCATGAACCATAGCCACATTTTTTTCCAATAATTGCAGAGCAAAAATAAAAGGGCAGTTAAACCTAGAGGAATTCTGCAACGGCAGCATGACCACTGCCCTCTGAATCCTCAGGCATTTTTCCAAACAGCGTTTTAAATTGTTATCACATGAAGATGACGTTCTCATTTCTGAGCCTACAACGTAATACAGTCTTAAATTTCAGTTCCCCTCATAAACTTACTGCAGCTCTGTGCACATTATGAATTGCATCTGCTAATCTGTATTTGTGCAAGCCTCCTTATCTGAAGGAAAAAGTGCTGCTTGATTTAAGATTCCTTGAGGAAATCTGCCTGTGCATCTCTGGCTGGCAAGTAAAACAAACAGCATCCATGTCCCAGTAGGCATCCGCCACCCCCCGACATCGCTTCATTTAATTAGTTCTAAGAAAACTCGTCTATCCGAAAGCTCACAAAGCTGCACAAGAGAAACGCTTCAGTATTTATTTAGAAAATGAAATACATTACCAGACGCATTGTGAAGTTTCTGAGTCACCTGCAGGGAAATGAGAGAGAAATCTGACGTTCACGCAGTACTCCCGACTGTACCGGCGCCCAGGCTGGCTCGTACAGAATAGCAGACGAGAGCGAAGCTGCAAACCTTGGAGTTGAGCTCACTCTATAGGCATCAGAAAACCTCAAAGAAAAAAAAAAAAAAAGCCAGTGCGCGAGCGAGCGAGCAGCCCACAGACAGCGAGATGAGAAACTTCTGGCAACTCTCCAGCGCAGGAATGAATTCGCTGTCATTCAGAGACGTATAGCGATGGAAATGAAGGGAAACTCGAATTTACAGATGGGTCTGGATCCTGCTCTAATCGTTCTGCAAAGCTGTGCAGAGTGCAGCTCAGCCCATTTTATAATGCTCATCCAGGAACAACACTGGATCAGAAATTAACCAGCACAGTAGGTGTGCACACAAGCACCCGTGCACACACGCATCTACAAGCCAAGATGCCAGCTCAAACTTCAAATGGATCATTCCATCGGCTATTTGCTGTGAAGGTTGTTAAATCCAGCACAGAGGTAACTCAAAGTCCTTTTATGTCTCAAATTGGTTTCACAGTGGCTCATGGTGCTGTTTAGGCACAGAAACAAATTTGTTTTCAGGGTGTTCAGTAGTACCAGGAAGCTAAAATACATTTTATAAAGATAATTCACATGTTTTCAAGCATATGGCAAAAGTGTCAGCACATTGAAACTGAACTTGTCCAAATATTTATGCATTTTCAGCCAATGGAATCAAAACACCCCAGTTCATAGCTGAAATAATAAGCAAGAAATATTGCTAGTCACAGATATTTCATACACAAGTTGAAAGACTCCGTAAGACATAGGTAATCAAGATCACTAAGACAGTGTGCACACCTGAACTTGCAGAAAATGTAAAAATCCATGTTCTTGATGAAAATGTGTAAATTTGATGTTTCGCTCTGAACCCCAGCTCCAGTAAGTCTCAGGAACATGCAGCCTGCTGGGTTTAGATATTTTGCAGTCATGTATGCAAAGTGAACGTCAACTCATGAAAAAATTGTAAATAAACACTTCCTTGGCATGAAAAGGGAAAAGAGGCTCCACGCAGTGTGGGTTAAACTGCAGAGCCAAATTCAGCTTCTTTTATTCCCTACACTGATAATGCACTAATTTAAAATCTGGTTACAAGTTCAGATAGCGTCTTGGTAAATATAGCTACTAATAATTACAGCTCTCAAAATTAGAAGTAAGGTTCCTGTAGATTTGGATTGCTTTTAATTTAGCTAACAAAGAAGAGTAAGAAGTCAAGCTAGGCTAAATAACTGGAGGGATTCTCTATTGCTTGTTTTCTTCCTATTAATAAATCAGCCCTCTGTGGGAAGAAAAATCAAACAGTAACAAACAAACACGAATTCATTAGTGACACAGAAGGCAGTGCCGAGGAAAGCAGAAGATCTCCAAGACAAAGAGCAAAGTGTTTGCCACCTATTTTTGGATACACAGAAGCAGAAACATCCTTCATATCAGCAGTAGAACGACATTTGGTTCATCTATGGTTTTCAGATCCAGTCCTGCAGATGGGGTGGCCAAAAGGCGCCAGCTGTGCCCAGCTGTGCCGACGTCAGGTTCACAAGGCACCTTATGGCTGTCGGGCACCAGAGCCCTGCCTGTCCCCACCGCTGCAGCGCTGGGAGCGTGGCTGTGGCTGGGCTGGGAAGGAGGAGGCAACCGAGCCACCGCGACAGCCCTCAGCACAACGCAGCCCCCCAGACGCCAGGTGAGCTCCCCAAAATCTTACCGGCCGGTTTGCATTGCGAATGTGCAGTTCTCACCAGGAAATGAGGGCATTTCTGCTGGTGGATAACCTGGTACTAATAGCGTCATTAGCACAAGCAAAAGTGGGTGTCTCTAACGAGGTGGGGCAGATCAGGCATTTCAGAACATGAAGAACTTGGGCCAGCCACTTGGCCAAAGTGGTGATTTGGAGAGTGCATGTGCCATCACGGTCAGTTTGATGCTAGATGCTTTGTCTAAAACTGTTGGCAGACTCCGCTTTTAACATGGGGCTTGTGGCTTTTTCTGCCCCCCCCAGCTGGACTGAGCTTACGGAGCAAACTGTAGCCTGACTACACAGTGCAGGAAACAAGAGGGATGCGGAGGCAGGTGGAGCATCAGTGGGAGCAGGGGACGGCTGAAACCTGGCAAACATTGCACCTCCAGCTCCCGTCAGAGCAAGCGGCAGAGGGCAGGGAGGGCTCCTGGGCTGTCTGCTCCCTGGGCACGGACATGCGGGGACCTCGCAAATGCTGGGAATAAAGCAGGACCTTCAGCCTTGACTGATTTGCACCACTCCTCCTGCACCCTATCTCAGTTTTTCCACCCTGCCCATAAGAGACACGCACTTGCTCTCCTGGCCTCTCCCTGCTTTCCCACGCGAAGCACAGCAGCTCGCCCCAGCCCTTCCGCTTGCAGCCACGGCGATAACCAACACAAAACCTGAGGAGCCAGCTTCACCACCTACAGGTAACCTCAGCAAGAACTAAGAAAATGCATCAGGGCTATAAAAATGGATGAAATCTCTGATTGCATGGAGGAAGCAATCCCTGAGAGACCTGGGAAGGGTAGGATCATATATCTTATTTCACCAGCTCCCTGCCTCTGCAGATGCCTTACACTCCCGTGGCACAGCGAGGTTCTCAAGGACTGTGACACTTCGGTCTAACCGATGTTGTGGGCTTAATGCAGGGGCAGCCGGGTGCAGCTTAATGGCCTGTGATGAAGAAAAGGTCAGACCAGATGATCAACGGTCTGTTCTAAGGAGCAAAATTGAAAAGAATCCCTTACCACTTGCAGGCCTGAGGAGCAGTCGCATCATGGGAAAACATTATGGGGTTTTGCAGAGGGGTGAGTTCGTTTTAAAACATCCCCCCGGAATGAGCCGGCAGTAAAAGCTGTTCCAACACAAACACTCCTGATTTTGCAAAACCAAGTGGCCACGTTACTTCGCTGTCTCACAAGGCTTTTCCACACGTGGTGCCCGATGTGCAGCACTGACCTCCAGCACCACCTCACAACGAGCAGGAGGAACAAATATTTTGCAAATACCCTGTCCTCGGTAGTGCTCCCTGTTGCTCTGTTTGTGCATTAGCACGCCTAGTTCTGACAACTCTTTTGGCATATGAAAGGAAACAAACACTTTTTTGACAGGGAAGATGCTGAAGCTGTCACAACCCGTTAGGGCTGCACACTCCGCCGTGCTGTGCGCAGGGAGGAGAGCCAGCAGGGCCAGCGTGGGAATGCCGGCTGCACAAGGGATTTTCTTGGTCTGGAGTCTGTCTAAATTACATATTGCACTGGAAGTCTGAAATGTATAACGTGTTCAGTACTTTTTTTTTTCCTGTTTAAATTTCTCCTTTGTCTCCCTGGGACCGAAGAGAGATCATCGCCGGTCCGTAATGAAAGTTGCGGAGCTGATGAAGCATGTTTTGCTCCTAGCTAATGCTATGTGAGTATTACTTTTTGTTGCCGTTTTTCTGTTTGCTGCCTGACGGTCTGCTGCGCACATCACTTATCTTCGCCAGTGCGTCCCCGCAACCACACCACACCAGCCACAGCTCGCAGCTCCAGCGCTTCTTCGTTTGGCTCGACACACAATTATTTTTCTCACAGCAAAGACAGAACTCAAAGCACCTTGGACTGAGACTGCGTTAAGGTCTCTGTTACACATCCTTTGCATGTGCTTGAGATTTTTTCCCCAGGCACTGGATTTCTGCCCTTAGACACCTCACAAAGTTCCCTTCCATCCCTAACAGGAGACTGGCAGCCTCCTCTGAGCTGTTTCGCTAATGACTAAAGCGCAGACCAATGTCATTTATAGAAACAACAAAGGAAAATGACTCTCTCACACTTCTCCCATGCTGTCAAAAACCGGGCAAGACAGTTTTGATTAGTATTACGCACTGTCAGAAGGATTTGCATTTAACCAGTTTTCTGAGGTTTTGTTCATAATCAAATTTTTGCATATTAAAATAGAAACAAAAATAAATAAATAAAAACAAGTCAGAAGAAGAAAGAAAGAACAAAGTAAACAGCAGTGCTGCAACCATCTGCCTACCCCGGCTGAGCCACCTCCTGTGCCAGTACCGCACAGAGAAGGAAAGCGACTTTCTTGCGGCCCCACCGAGACAACCCTGGGCGGCTCCACGGGGAAGTGAGCGTGGGCACGGGCCCCAGCCCCAAGCGTGCTTAGGCAGCTGACATCACCTGTAGCTTCTTCTTCCAGCCACGGGACCTGAACCGGGCAAAATACAGCTACACGAGAGCTACGGTGGCAACTTTTACAAATCTCTCCTGGACACGATTACAGAGGAAAGGAAAAGTGGATTTTCTCCTTCTTAAAGAAAAGAAGCCTTGGGTATCTTGGAATAATTAATAAGCTGAATTGCCCTATCTATAAGATAATAATGCGTCATTAGAAAAAGATCCGATTTTTATTTACCAGTTTTCATCAGAAATTAAAATTGACAGCTGTTTAATATAAGTTAAAGAAGGCTAAGTATAGATCAGGCAAGGGGGACCTCTTTTCCTTGAAGATACCGGGTCCAGCACACGCAGAACCTGCTCCCTTCCTTCTCTGTGCCCTCCTCCCGACATCCCCGTCCCCTGCAGCTCCCGAGGGACCATCGCACACCCCCAGCCTCCTGCGGGGACGGGGCCCTCCCGAGCAGGGCAGCGCAGTCCTGCTGCCTGCCCCTCCGACGCTCCCAGCCCGAGCAGCACCCGCGGCGGGGGTGGCACGGGCGGCCCAGGGCCGCAGGGAGGACGCGGGCGGCCATCGCGGCGGCCAAGGCTGGAAGCTGCGGAGGCGAGGGTCGGGGCGAGTTGCTGGTGCCCAAGCTGCGGGTTTCCTACTTGCTTCTTTAAATAACGAGCTCTCGCTGCCCGGCTAGCAGATTTTAAGACAGCCAGTCAGCCATAGCCCAGCAACTCCTGCGTTCCTGTGCCTCACCCGCTATCACCTGTGAGCCCGCTTGCGAACAGCCTTACAACCGGGAATTCAAGCAGCAAAGCTAAAGAAGTGTTTTTCTCAGCCAGCTAATTAGCCGGATAAGAGATACACAACGTGGCCTACGGAGCTAGCAGTAAGTACGTATACACATCCGTTTGCATATAAGTATGGAATTTAAATAGGGACAGTATGGTTTAGGCGGCTTTTTCCGAAGAAGCCGTTCCCTTGCTGACGCTGGTCGTACTCCTGCCGTGGTCCGGAGCTGCGGTGCTTTGGGTGCTGTGGCTCCTCGGCACCGCCGGGTCTCGGGCGGGAGCCGGGCACCTCTCACCCCGCCTCACTGGGCCACCCGCGGCACCGGCAGCTCCTCCTGGGCCACTGGTGGGTGACCCATCCCCTGCCAGTGAACGGGGACAGGTAAGGTCCGTCCCTGCCACCACAAAGCAGGAGGAGAGCAGACTCGTGTCCTGGGTGCTGTGTCGACGCATCTTCCCAAGCCTGCAAGTCTACATGTGTTTTTATGGTTTTAGCCAGCATTGGACCCAACAAGCAGACTTTCTATGTAATCTGGTTTTAAAAGCCTTGAAAGGCTGGCTAAAATGTGCTTATTGTGTACTAAAGGACTCGTATCCTATAAATAGCATATTAATCATTTATGACAATCAGCTATGGCTGGAGATTTTAAGCTATACACTCCTTGAATGCCAATGGAAAAGAAGAGCAAAGCTGGCTCCGTCCGCTCAAATCCCATCCCTCTGGGGAGCTAATTAGCCAGGAAACACTTGCTGAAAATTTTCAGCAATCTCTTATTACCGTATCTGGTTGTGATTTCAACTCTTGAATAACACAGCCAAACAAAAGCTACTGGACAGCCCCAATGGCCTTTGTCAAATTTCAAGGAACAGGCTTTAATATAGTTAAAAATGCAATTACTGAACTGCCTCTCTAATTCAAATATTTTGCTAAGCAAAAGTTCTCTCATCCCACCCGCACTCTGTCGCTTCCAGACATATTTATCCAACAGAAAACGAATCCTGCATCTGGCTCGCTTTGGCAGTCTCGCACTGGGGTATCAATCTGAAGCTGTAATTCCTTTCAAAACTGCAGATTTCATTTTAAACCTGGAGAATGCAGATTCCTAGAATGCACGGAGGTTTTCAGAAGACACTGCTGTCATCACGGCACATAATTTTGGTGTTACCCATGGGTTTCCATGCTCTCTTCTCTTACCACACCATCCGGCTTTGCATCTCTGGGAGAAGTCCCCGGTGCCGGGCGTTCGTTTCGGCTGACGGGGAGGAGGATGCTCAGGGGCAGGCGCTGCTCCGGCAGCTGCGGGGTTCGCCCGTTGCCCTGGGGCAAGCGGCACGTACAATAAGACACCTCTGCTGGTACACAGAGCCCCAGCCCCAGCTCTCCTACTCACTGCTTTCAAACCTTAGATTTTGCTTCAGGTTGCCTTGCCTGGATGAAAACAGATTTCACCTATTCCACGTGTGAGATAGAAGCATTTGTGTATTTGAATAAGCTTTCATGATTAAATAATTAATTTGAAATGAAACAATTTCACAGAGAGACACCTGGCAAATATGGGCTTTGGAGGTGAAAGCACCTGGAGAGGACTTTGCGTGCTCCCATCTCCATGCAACACCAGCAGCTTCCTTCAGTGCCTGCATTTTGGTGGCATGAAATCCCCCTTCCATCCTACCTTCAGCTTACTAAAACCCAACGTTCAAAAGATTTTAATGGCTTAAGTGGGAAGGGGCTTTATTTTCTCAAAAACCATGGCTGGTAACACAGAGCTAGAATTTACTTTATAAAAGCAGAGGTAAGTGGCTCCAGCCATAATTTGCAATTTGATTGATGCACATGTAAAGATTTACAATGCAAAGTAAAGAATAGCTGATTAAAAGCAATCCACAGCATTTCAGGACCTCAATGAGTTGTTGAAGAAAATTAATTTCCATGTGTAATATATGCAGCGACTATGAGGAAATCTTGGAATTTAATTAATCACAGCATTAAAAAGTTATTGGGTATAATTGTAAGTAAATACCACTTAATTATTCTTCTAACACCATGACTAATTTAGAAGTCATTTCCCATGATACTCTTCATGGTTCAGTTTGCTATATATTTATTGGTCCAACCATAGCTAGACCAGTTTTTGAAATAATGGTGCATTTTTTGAAATAATGGTACATTTTCAACATCTCCATTCTAAAACCAGCACATTTGTAGCACAAAACCCCCTTACAGCCTCAGAGCAGAGCAGTGTGGTGCAAAGCCCAGCCTGGTTAGGAAAAGCAGCAGAAATAATGCAGAGTCACAGTAATTTCTCTTTAAGGTCAGCACTGTCATTCCTATCCCTTTTATTAGTGGTCATTTGTAATTAAGTCGCTTGCCCAAGGCCCATTTCAGCAATGCTTCCCCCCTCTGATTTTATCGTCATTCTGCTCTATCTAAAACTTTACGGTGCTTTTTCATTTGAGAGGCTTCTCAGAGCAATGCTTAACAGCACGGTGAGTGAATGATGTGTTTTACAAGCTCGTTAATCTCAGAAATATTTATTTTGAAAGTCCTTGCACAGTGCAAGGAAACAAGCGGGAGCTCTCTGGAAGTACACGTTTGCCTTTCCGCGGGCCGCTCGGCGAGATGCCCTTGCTCATTTAAAGTGCAACCCCCACCGACTCCCACAGAGCTTATATCAAATCCAGACATCACATTTGTCAGCCCGAAGTAAGAATGAACGGAAAACTTCAAAAAAAACCCTCCTGGTTCCTACCGACACCTTTTAAGTTCCTCACAAGGCGCTTGCCGACCCGCGCCGTCGACGCACCAGGCCTTTGGGGGGGAACCTGAAGTCTCAAACCCGTACGCAGTAGCTGGTGGAGCGGTACTGGAGGGCTTTTGGCTGCCGTTGGGAGACAAAGCCCTTGAACAACCGAGTACAGACATCACCGTACACATGTGCAGCTGTCCACCGCCGTTCAGGGCAGACCTGCCCATTGACGCGGTTGCTCTAGCACTGTGAACTGAAGTCCACCATCCTTTCTGAGTTTTGATCCAAAATCCATCTGGAAAAATTAATCACCTTATGTATTAAACCTTCATGCTGGAAAGCAAACAGTCAAAAAAGGTCACCGTGCTGACTGCATTGGCCCCTCCTGGGAGAGCCCCCAGGTGCTCTTCCTGGCAGCTGGGAGCGGCCCTTTCTCTGCCTTGCATCTTCTGATAGTTTTACTCCTGTTAATTATGGTTTTTAATTAGTCATTAGTGGTGCCTGGGGAATAAGACAAGCGGTCTCTCCTGATTTGTGAAATTTAAAAGATCGCATCGGTCTAAAGAACGTAAAACCTTAGCTCACCGCTAACTGCGCTGCTCGGAGCGGGTCGGCTCGGGGCCGCCTCGGGAGCGGGGCCACCGGGTGCACCATAACCAAAATTCATAGGAATCCATCAAGTATTTCCTTCAATCCACATTCCTCTATTTTTTGGGCAAGGAGTGGCAGCCCAAACATTTGATGCAACTCCATGGGCTACCCGAGAGGTTTCAACAGGGACAATTTGAGTATTTTCTTCTCAAGGGACAGCTCAGGTGACAACGAGGTACAAGGGGACTTGATGCTGTCCATCTGCATGAAATATGGCATTCATATTATAAATAAAATTAATTTTAACAGAAATGTATCATTTGTACCCACACTTTGCCTTCACAGGCATTTTTCAAGTAATAAATATTTTGGTAATGCACCCAGCAATTTCCAGGCAGGAAAGCTTGTATCAAGGTCTTCTCGGTATTACTGACCTGGTGACAGCACTAATCCCAGCAAAGAGCTCTGCTCCTAACAGAAGTGCTGCTTCTTGACCATGCCTCCTCTGATGCTGACTCAGACGGGATTTCCCCTCCGCGTGTCCGTAGTGGCCATTCCCGGTGGAGCTGGAGCCAAATCTCAGAATATTTGAGGGTATTTCCCTAGCAGCAGTAACACTTTCCACTCCCATGGGTGGAAGCAATTGGCATTTTGATTTTTTAAAACCCTGGGGAAGAAAGAGGAGGTGATGGCAGTGTAAGGAAGGGCTGCGAGCTGTCTCCCGCCCGGCCCCAAGCATCCCATATCACCACTGCTTGCCAGCACCTCCCGTCCACCCTCCCCAGCGACCCCTCTCACGTGCATCAGAAACACAGCTCCTGGGGCAAAAAAAAACCCTTAAGCTGCAAACATTGCCGAATACAAAGAGCCTTGCCCTAAACCACAACCTCGCAAATAGATTTGCAAAACAAATAGCACAGATGTAGCAGGAGGCCTTGCACTCACATGCAAGAAAATGACATTTCATTGACATTTAATTATTTTTTCCTCCAAATTCAGTGTATGCCACTTCAGATAGTAAATTAAAAATTCTGGATCGTTTTGTCTCTGCTTACTAAGAATCATCTAAAAAAAATACACCCTGTGAGGATACAAAGCCCTTCTTCCCTTGCAAACAGGAAGGCAACTGCCTTTGCATAGTTTTTCTTCACCTATAAAAGGCAAATTCCTCTGCAGGTGTCTACAGACAGCTGGAGGCAATGCAGGGCCTGCACCTGGGTAATTAGGGCCAGAATAATCACCCTAAGCACAGGATCAGGAATGGCTGGCACACAGCAGATGCTCTGCAGAACCCCCAGGTGACCCCGTGCTTTCAGTCCTTTTCCTCTCCCATGCGGCCCCGTTTTTCTACCCGGCCCTCACAGCTGCCATGCCCAAAGAGAACGGACCCAGTTACCTGACCTCACGCTTTTAGTCTCTAGCCAGGAAACCTTTAAAGAAACCAGACCGAGGTTGAGGAGAGGGTTCTGGCATCGTCCGGTATTTTTTAGCAGCTAGAAGTGTTTCACACAGAATCCACGGGATTTCACAGTACCATGTAATGTGCTGCCCACAGCAAGCCCCAAAATCAAAATGATTTAACTTGCAAAGACCTCAGCCTGAAGAAAGACATAATCTTATTTGTATTGAATTAATTTATTTCTTGAAATGAACTTTGTTGAAAGAAGCTTTTTACAAGACTTGTCTGATAAAGGACACCAACCACTATATAAATATAAATTATCCAATTTAAAATGCTGTCTTTCAGCTCAAAGAAATGCCATGACTACTGGGCAATTCCCCAAGGTGAGGCCAGAAATATAACACACCGGCTGACATATAATAGCTGTCTCGCTTGTGAGGCGCGAAGAGCCATTTGTGGAATTTCAGCATGCAGGAGGACTAACGTGTCTATTAAAAGAAAAATGTGAACTCTGGGTCTCTCATCAGGGACTCATTTAAATGCAATTTTGCTAAATTAGCTGCACTAAGGAGCTAGCGGAGGAAGGCTAACTGTAAACCCAGATAAAATAGTACTTCTTTGATAATAGCAATTCATATTAAAGGACTCCAGAGGATAATGTCATTAATAGGTAAACATTTTTTTAATCCAATGTATCCTAAAACAAGCCCAGAACTCAGCACCTGGTTCTGCATCTGGCAAACGGAGGTTTTCCCATACTTCACTGAAGAATTAATAATAAATATAATATAAACGAGTCATTTTTATTTAGACATGGAGGGAAAGAGCTTGAGCCCCATTAGTCTGACCTCAAACACGCGTGGGACTTCCAGGGAGATGCTAAAAGGCAAGAACACCTGGCACACGGGGTATGAGGCAGCACGGGGTTACCAAATGGTAGGCGATCAGCACCATGCCTTCCTTTGATAAACAGTTGCTTCTATGGGAGGGTCTGTCAGATTTTGGCAAGGCATTCGCTACATGGCAAACGAGGTAAATGGGAGAACAGGGAAAGGGCTGCTGGGTGCAAACCACCCTTACCCAAGACCTGCTAAGGATAGGTGGAATGAAAAACTTCTTTTCTCAGAATCGTCACAAAACTTAATAATTTGCCACAATCCACCTGTTTATGCAGGACCAGACCTAAGAGCCTTCCCTGCCGGCCAGCCCTTGGGTCTGCAGAGATGGTTATCAGCTACCACATACCAGTATTGCCTCCAAAACGATCACAGTGTGTGAGAAGCAACCAATAGCGAGAGTATCTGATTCAAAACGATGCCACAGGAAGTCCTCTGCAAGGGGAGAAGGAGCTCGCGCTCATGCCGAGAAGCGGCGAGATGCTTGGAGATGCTTCGGGGAGCATGGCCAGCGGCAGGCAGCTCTCACAACTGCAGCGACATGCCCTGACGCCCACCTGAATGTAATTTATTTTAATTGGTTTCCACTCAAACTCGCTGGCACAATATCCATAATTAACAGCAAGAGGACAGAGGAACTGTTCACGGGATGGAAAATCATCAGAGCCAGAGGAGCGAAAGGGGAAACGGAGCCGTCCCGAGGTGGCCTTGGCAGGAAGCGCGGGGTCCTGGTGCCTGAGGACGGAGCCCACCGCCCTGGGCAGGTGGCATCCCTTCACCAGGAGGCGAAGCACGGAGCGGGCACAGGACCTGCCCCGAGCACGGAGAGCACCCAGCCCGCTCCCGCTGCCCCCGTGGCTCTCCGGGGAGGCACATGCACGTCCGGGCCCCTCCTGCGGTCGCTGCGCCAGGGCTCCAAAAACAGACTGTGGCATTTCCTGACTGCTGCGCATCTCGGTTATGTTTGTAATCTATTGGATCTCACTCTTAAGAGAACATTTCCTCTAATTCTGTAAAAGCGTTCCTCTCATTACTTTTTGAAATTTAAAGATGGCAACACTTGAAGACAAAAAGGTCATTTCAAAGCACTGGGCAGTTATTAATGATAATCATAAAAGATTAAATTTTCAACATAATTAGCCAGTGACAGGTCAATAAAATCCCTAGGCCAGATGGCTTCTTAATTGAGTTTTCAAAGAAATTTGGTAATTATAGGAACCACCCTTAGATATACTCAACTTTTCCTTTTTAATGAAATAGCATAGTGCCAGATTATGCAAGAGAGACCATGATGAGTTTTAGCAAACTGAACAAAGACCTCTGCACCACCCATTTCTGTGCGCCTCTTCATACCCATCACCCCTGCAAGAAACTCTCCCTTGTCTGAGGCTAAAATCAATATGTTAATCCATATAGATCAGCCTGGATTAATGCGAGAGACTGCTTTCACATCACACCACCAATAGTTTTTCCTAGAGGCAATCTGTTACTACATACTACGTGACAGGCTAAAAAAATCCTCATTTCGGCTGAACGAAAACACGAAGGTACTCTGACTTGCATGTGTTTCAGGAAGCGGATATTTTGCCACCCTCCTCCAGCCCACACGGAGGGACCCAGCAGAGGCCCCGAGGTCGGGGTCCCCCAGCCCACAGCGGAGCACAAGCCGTGGCAGACCCCACCACACGTCTCGGCACCAGCCCCTTCCCCGCACTCCCCCTCCTGGCAGCACCTCCCTGCAGAGCCCAGAGATTTTAAGCCAAAGACCAGCGGAACACATAGCAGCTCTGTCTAGGTGCTCACGAGACCACGAAGGTCTCATTTCGAGTTCCCCTCCAAGCAAAGCCCACCGCTCCGCAGCAGCCAACCTGCCACGGGGCTGCAGCTCCGCACGGTGCAGAAGAGGCTCACCACCGCGTTTACACTGCACTAGCAACAACTTCATTAATATAATCAGAGCAAAGCCAAACATAATGCATTACACCTTGTTTTACGGAATAATAGCTGAGCAAACATTGAATTTATTATTGTTTCTGTAAATTAAACATCACCTGGGGAAAGCTCACAGTTTCAGTTCTAATTTAGAAAAATACTGACAAGCCATTTTTTGAGCCATGGTAACATCTCTTCTAACTCAAGTTCGATGCCATGTCTGGTTAAGAGGCGTCACCTCTGGAGACACCCGCAGCAAACCGCGCTCAACGCCTGCTCCCAGGCACGACGGGGAAAGTGACGTAGGGTGTAGGAGCTCCTGGCAGGGCACTTCTCCATCCGCAGCAGCACGCAGTAATAGGCCCCCAGAGAAACCCCTGATTCATCCTATTGCTATTTTCAATGACAATAACCCCCACCAGTACTTAACACTGGTCATCCAAAGTGCAAGCCTGACGTTGCACATCAGCGCAGAGCGGCATGGCGGGTCGTATGCCAGGTCGTTTCTGCAAACCATGAGGAAATAGTGCAAGTTGTGGGAGGTGACGCCAGTGCTGTTAACGTGGTGTGGATCTGCAGCTGTGCGTTATTCGGGCTCACCCTAGTCAGGATTTGGGCCATTTTATCGAACATATTCTCTACTCAGCAGCAGTTAGAACAAAACATGCCCCTAAAGCCTAAACAATATTAAAGCCACAGGTTTCCATGTTTATTTTAAAATGCTAACTTTTGACTTCACGCTCCCCTGTGACAACCGCAAAAATGAATTTCCAAGCAGGCGGGAACCTCCAGGCCATCAGGTTTGTCCCTGCCCCTCGACTGGCAGCCTCCAGCACTGCCTGGGCACCGAGCAGCATAGGCACAAGGTGCCAAGTAGTCACAGTCCTGGTTAAAATCAGCAACTGGCTTGTAATCCACGACATTCTTGGTTTTCTATCAGCTCCAGTGAAGAACCTGCCCTTTCTCTTCACAACCACTTGTTCCTTACAGAGCTCTGGATTTTTTTTTTTACTTTTCATTCTGAGGACTGTTTTATCATTTCTCCACCAGACTTGCCTGCTGTGCCTCTTTTATTGAACAATCCCTCACAAAATTATATAAGAAATATTCTGTTCTAAGGGTTTGGATGTGAGCCATGTAGAATACCACAAAGTCTCTCCAAAGTCAAACTCAGAAGGCCAACATCACCCAACAGCCATGGCAATATTTGTTTTCAAATTTGCTACATGATTCAAGCACCATAGAGAATAGGCTGAAGATTATCGAACAAATAAGAGGCAATCTATAGTTACACCAGATATTGATAGAATTCAAATGGAAGGCTCAGTATTTAAGAAATAGTCACTTGTAGAAGCAGATAGCTGGGGGCTGGGGAGGGCTTGAATAAGTGTGCTTGTGGATGCTTCAGAACATAAATCACCATGGGTGATAATGTGCAGAAGCAATGTTAAATAACACGTTAATTCATGTATCAAAGAAAATTGTGATAGCTTCTTTATTACATTTGTATCTTAGCTCGTTAAGGAGACGACCTCTCCTCCACTGTGAAGCAAGTGCTGCATTTATTGCTACTGACATTTCATCAATGCCAAGGTGAACCAGTCCTCACTTCTGCAAATCCTCGCAACTCTCATTACAGCGAATGATAAAGATTCATACACAAACCCAGAAGTGTCTAGGAGGGAGTAAGACGTGTGATGAACTGTGGTTTGGACAATAAATCTGCGGCTGACTGATGACAGTTTGACTGTTGTATGTTAAACAGGGCTTTATAAACTGAAATGCAAAAGACCTGTAACTGCAGCATGTATCACTAGTAGACTGAGATATAATCAAATTTATCTAAATTCATGATTCCCAAGCCCGCGGTGAAGATCAAGAGACTTATGTCCCTGCTCCTCCATCCTGCCACATCATTTATTAACTTCTTCCTGCACACAGCGAAGATCTGCCCCCAGCGTCCCCATTCTGCTGTTCCTAGTGCCACTTGCCATTTCCTAGAAAACGAGTTTCTTGCAAGGCGCAAAGATGCCAGGAAGGAGAGTAAAGCACGCAGTGATCCCCTGCCGCCGGCTGAGGACCCCGCGGCAGCAAGAGCCAGCATTGGGCTCCCAGGCCAGCGTGAGCGAAGCCCAGTGCTGCGACCTTGGCTGGGAAATCCACTTGCTACAAATCCACACGTGACCAAGTCCTCCTCCGCTTGAAATGCTCGTGAGGCAGCCCTGGCCTCGCCGCCGTGCAGGATCGAAGCCCCGCGGGCCGGAGGCGGCAGGGCCGTGCAGCCGAGGTGTGCGGGGCTCCCTGTCCCGGGCGCTGCCCCACGGGACACGGGCCGGCGGTGGCACAGCGGGGCGCGAGATTTATGGAAAGGACAGTCAATTTAGCCTTACAGACTTTTTGGGAAGGTGTGTGCTGGAGCTGGAAAAGTGGGTGATGCAGCTTTTTGTTAGCCTGGTTGTGCTTTATCCTCAGCAGAAGGGAAGGGGGTGAGGCCGCCTGCGTAATCAGCACCCGAAGCCAAGCAATGATCTCAAATGCCATCATCATAGCAAATCTACTGATCTGCCTTTGTCTTCTGAACAATGGGCATTAATTCTCTCCTGGGGGCACAAAAAGCTGCATATTCCTTTGATTTTCACCTCCAGAAGGAGTCCTGCGTGACTCCTGATCACCCTTTCAGCCAGCCCCAAGCACAGCGCTCAGCTCTGAGAGCTGAGCTGCGGCAGTGAAAGGCTGAACAGAGGAAGGGATGGGGCGGGAGGGGGACAGAGGGGACATAACAATTTTCAAGCCATTTTCAAGAATGACTTCTAATTTATATTTATATATATACACACACATGCATATGTACATGGTCTTTGTCGTGGTGTCCGTGCATATATATATATACATGTGTACACACATATAGGGTGCAGGGCAAAATTACAGTTTTCTTGTTGGTAAATTATGAATGGTCTTTGGGTTGGTGAGTCCCAATTCAAAGTGTAATATTCAAAAAAGACTGACTTACCACCTCCTCCTTACTGAGAAATATTTCCTTCTGAAGAGTACCCCTTCAGAGTAGGAACTCTTCACACACAAACCATGACATGACCAAAGTCCCCCAAAGTTACAATTCAACGCAAGGTAAATGACAGCAACAGCTCCGGCCAGGGCAGTAGCAAAATGCACTTTTAACATATTTAGCCATCTACAGTTACCACAGTCTCTCAAAAATGCCTGCATTTTTCGGCCAACCCCTGAACCAAATCTGGTTATTGGGAGGGCTGTGTGCATTGGGCAGGAGAGCACTGCGAGCCTCGGGTGTCTGGCTCCTGGCTTGAAGTGGAACAGCAGCATTACACGTCCTGCCTGGCGCTCCTCTGGATACAGCTCCATCCTACCTGCGCAGGAGGGAAGTCGTGCAAACGTGCCGGAGCAGCACTTCTCTCTGGTTTTTGATTGCATTGCATGCTTTCTAAACATCCTTCACATCAGGTCACGCAAGCTGAGCAGCGAGCCTTGCTGTTGCACGCACGGGATGCTTACATTTCTGGTGATGAGAAGCGCATTCCCAGATGACAGACGCCGAGCTGTGCTACAAAGGACTGATCGGAAGCCAGCGACATGCTCTCCGCAGGCACGCATGTGCAGCTCCCCGGGGCTCCTGGGTGACTTTTCAGCGAGCCCCCAGCCCTGCCCCAATGCCCCTGCGCGTGGGGCTCAGCGCTGGAGCGCAGTGACCATGGGAAGGGGCTGGCTGGATCCTTGACTTACCCCGGGACCACAGATGCTTCCTATTGAAATGGCCAGTCACAGGGCTTTCAAAACCTTTGGACAAGCAGGTGTGAAGGCATTACTTTGCAAGCTTCTGAGCTAACACCCATTCTTCTTATCAGGCAGTCAATGATAAATTTTGCCCAAGTGGAAATGAACGCTTAAACCTCTTTTGAGTTGTAAGTAATGCTGAAGGTGCTGGTAGAGGACGGACACCCAACAGTTTGAGGTCACCTGCATTTATGCAAAGAGCCTGGCTGTTTTCTGATGCCTCTACTCCCATTAAGCAGGATTACTCCTCAAGTGTTTCACCAAAACCTGGGAATTTAAGTACCTTCAGGAGTAAAATACTGTGAGCATGCGCCAGGACACTAAAACCAACAGATGCTTGCCCAACATAAGCAAGCACATCAGACTCTAGCCTATAACTTCACACACGTTACTCTCATGGGGCTGTTCCACAGCTCAAGAAGTTCAGTCAGCGCTTTTTATCCTACTGTTTCCTTCCCTGAACTTTCTCTCCCCCATCTTTCCTGTAACACTTCTGTTCAACCTTCTAAATGAACCAATTCTACAATTTTAGTCTGTTCAGTGCTAGGCTGTAAACAACGACCTAGCCGTTTTCCTGTGGTTTGACCTGGTCTTTCACAAGCTGGGTTGCCACGAGACGTTGCCTGCCGAGGGGCAGGCAGCCCGTGCATCTTACACCATACTCTCACGGGTGACTGGAGGGATGCTGAGTTATCCTTTCTATAGGATAAAGCATAGAAGCTTTTTGGACCAGCTAAATGTCTAAATGACTTCTTCCGCTGCAGAACAGACAGAATTGTTCCCCTAATTAACTACTTTTTCTGAAGTCTCCTCATAATTCCACCCACTGTTTTAAGTCAAGCATTCGTGTCAACTTCTTTTGATCTTCCTCCTCAACTGTAGTGAGCAATTATCCCCTCCACTGGGCTCCTCAGCCACCTAATCGCCCTTCTCTCTTCTTTCTCCCCGAATCTAATCCTTTCGGCTTTTTGGAAGCTCACTGCTAGGACAGTGCTACACGTTTCCCAGGAATTCAGCAACCATATGTCACACCAAAGACTCCACCGACATTAGCAGTCCCTCTCATTTGCCCTTCAATTAATTTCAGAGATGAGGTGTGACCTATCATGACTTGGATCTCTTGCCTCCAAGGGGTCTTGAAGCCTCTGTCATCAAAAATGTGTTTGCTCTGATATCTGTATTTATAATTTTTCCTCCCTGCTGAAGAGTATTCAATCTTTCCTCCCAAAGCGATTAGCGCTGCAAAGCCTTCCTTCCGAGAACCCCTGTAGAGGCGAGGCATTTTCAGCCGACTGCTTGACACTCGACAAAGCCATCCCTCCCCTTCCACATGGCAGCTCGATAGCAGCTGACACGGTGATGAAGCAAGAATCTAAAAAGCGTGCATTTTTAATGTGCTAAAGCTTGTGCAGTCCTGGGGAGCCTGGAAGGGAACTTATGTCCTTGCTGGTAAAAGGGAAAAGGCCAGGGACTGCGTTCGCACAGGATGGACTTCCTGAAACCAGTTGCAAAATGTGACACGGCTCTCTTCCCAGGAGCTGGTCCTGCTGCGCCGCTGCTTTGGCCAGACTGGGACCCAGCCTTTCTCTCATGGAGCATTAAAGCTCCAAAACCATTACCTCCACGCCTCTACATTTCCACAGGCTTCTTCTTTAAAGACAGGACACGTAATGGGATTTTTTTTAAATATGATTAATGGCCTAAACTGTGTAAAGAGAAACTTTGCAGTAGGTTGGGAATTAGTGAGGGAAATGGAATAATATTTATTCAAAAACAGTACTGTTCATCCATCATTTCTTGTTCTCAGCTACTAAATGAGCATGTACCTAAAATACAGCATTCTGCCTCATTGAACACATCAAGTTCATAACTTTCAGCATCCACAAAATTCAGGTTTATTTCTGCTGGAAAAAATAGCTGCAAGCATGTTAGCTTCTGCAGATTGTTATTACTTAGCAGAACAGTAACTACCTGAAATGTATTTAATACACTTGAGATGACTGGAAAAATATTACTTACAGAAAGAAATCTGCAGTATCTGAAAAGAGGAAAATTTTCTTTAAATATTTAGCGAAAATGTAGACAGAAGAATTGGCTTCCACTGTTTTCTGTTCAACCATTTACTGCTTTTTCCCTTTCTACTCCATTTATTTACCTGAACATGAAGAGCAGGAGAAAGACAGCGACGCGGGATAGACCACAACAAGAGACCGCGTCAGGGTGCACTGGGAAGGATTGTAACAGATGGCTCTTCACCAACAGCTGACCTCCGTTTGTGCTTCCTGATTCACTCAGACGAGTTTTGGTGTAATTTTTGGATCATTTTGGCGTCTGACCCTGCAAGGCACAACCACACCAAGCATTACGCTACGCAGCCTTTCACACCAAGCGCATTCCCCTTCCTGTCAGCACGCAGTTCGGAAGCCAACAGCTTTGAAATTTTAAAGGCAAATGTTGCTGATTCCAAATACCCAAGTTCTGGCATTATGATCAACATAAAAATTAAGTTACGTTCTTAATCACACAGTAATTCTGCTTTCATAATAATAATTCATTGAATCAATTTAATTATGGACTCCGGACCCAGCAATTAAAGAAATTGTTGCCACAGTGAATTTTCTAATTGTAAGAAGAATTTCAGCAAAATAAGATGTGCAAAGGCGATAACATCTACTCATGTGTAGGCTAGTTAATAATCCACGCTGTTATCTCATTAAAAGTATTCCATTTGTCATGTTCATTTGTTACACGATGTAAACACCGTGCAGCACTTATATACCACCACGTCTTGCATGTGACAAAAGCAGTTTTGTCTCAGGCGTTGGTGGAGTCAGACTGTCCCTTTCACAGCGGTCACAGTGGAACCTGTGGTACTACTGGGATACCACAAGAAAAGCTCTAAACCCACGAGGAGAAGAGCCTTCTTCTCCTCCCTGCCCCAGATTCACACAACGCAAGGTGCAGACGTGGCCACAAACACGGGGCTGCCCGCAGGCGGGGTCCTGCTCCCGCACTCAGGGGGCCCTGATGGGGCTTGGGTGGAGGCAGAGGTGGGAAATGGGTGAGAACCGCGCGAAGCACCCACTCCTTCCCTCTCACCTTTGCCATTTGAGCTTTGCACCAAAAATTGCCTTTATTTAATACTGCTGCTATAGGTTACCTTTGGTTTTAACCCAAGTGCAGGGCAGTCAGCTGATCCAGCTCTTCTGCCGTTAAATACAATTTTATTTTACAGCGCACAGATGTACTCCAGTTGAGTTGCTGCCAGATTTTAATGATCATCTCTCTTTAGAGCTGTTTAGCAAGTTAGAGGTGAAGTCTCGCACTGCAGCAGAGAGCAAACAGATGCTGTGCTCACGTTTTGGTTTTCAAGTACACAGCTCTGACCTTCACCTGTTACTTGATGTCAGCCTCCTGAAATAGCCGTGACAATCCCAGCGTTTGCCAGAAAGCTCTTCATTAATATCAGAGTGACCGGCATCACATGTGTCTTAAACTAAAATCTCTCTGGTGACGCCCCACATCCTAGCAATCAAAGGGAAGACAAATTCCGCAGAACAAGCCAGCAAACGAGGCACGAGTGCATACACATGAAAATATGCACCATCTGCAACGCCCTCTGGAGAAACTCTAAATTTTCAGGGAAACCACACAAGGAAAAATTAACTTTAACTAAATCAGATCCACCTCTGCCCTAGCGCCTCCACTTGCAATCATTCAACAGCCCCACGATTGCATCCTGAGTTAAGCCCTTTCCCTGAGTTTCTTACACGTTACAGCTTTCCCAGCGCAGGAACAAGGTTTCCGAGGAGCAGATGAAGCTCAGATAAGGTGGTGCTTGCAGTTTCTCTTGGCATGCGAATATCCTCTTTCTTACAACCTCATACTGCCAAATTAATTTAATACTTACAAACCCTTGCAGGGAAATAACACAGCAAGCACAGGAATTTACAGAAGATGGACAAGGCGGCTATAATCAGAGCCATCTCAGCAGTAACACCACGTAATTTGTATGTCATCTTTCAATCACAGTTCCCTTAATGCATCCTTGAAAAATGAGGACTGCATCAGTCACGGTAGATTTAATAGCCAGGTACATTTATACTGGAACAAAGCCAGAGGCAACTTCACATGTTAAATAGTAGTGTTGGGATTATTTTAAATGCTATTATCCTGCTCAGTTTTGTTTTTAAACTGCATTAACGACCCCAGGAGATTCTGCAGTATTACAGACCCTTACCAAGGCCAGGGGGGGGAATCAGTGTTACCAAAAACATTTACCGAAATGCATTTGTTGAAATAAAACTGGCATTTTCCATCTTGCATGTGCTTAGCTGGCGGCAGCGAGTCAGCGGGTAGCTCCCGCTGCAGCCCTGGATGGGGTGGGTCGCGTTTGGGCCGAGGGGTCTGGAGGGAGGTGGGCACTGGTGGTCCCACCACATCCTCGGTGGTCCCACGGAGTGGAAGCACAGTGCACAGCAGGAGAAAGTCCCCATTAAAACTGACGATCAGATTTACTTCTGTGGGCCACCCAGATCAGCAGACGCAAAAGAACATTTTTTCCTCCACACAAAAAAATGCATAATATTAAATCTCTGCCTCCTAAAATTTCGCTGGGAGCGAATCTCCAGTGAATTAAGCATTCAACACACAATTTGTTCGTAAACGTTTCGCCCAGCACAAAATCGATCCTCGCTTCCTAGAGTGTCTTCCCAGCTGGGAGCAGCGAGCGCGGCGCTGGCTCGCGTGGTGCCGCCGCGTTCACTGCTTCTTCAGCGGAGGGCGCAGGGAGGAAACCACGCATGCCTCGGACGGAAAGGGCAGGCAACCAGCAAGCGGCTTGCAGTGCTTTGTGGCCGGGGGGGGGACTCACGGGCCCCACCACCTTCCCCAGCTCCACGAGTCTGGTGACTTCTGGCAGAACTCACCTTGAACGTTTCAGACACCCAGAAACCGTCCCGTGCCTGCTCTGTGTCCTCCTTGCACACTCGTAGCCATCAGGTTTTTCTTGTACTGCAATCCTAGAAAATTGAAACTTGTTAACATAACTTTTAACCAAGTTTTCCAACCAAGGTGTGCAAACAGAAGGAAGTTGCCAAGAAACGGTGCCAAGAGCTGCGGGGTGGCTGGGGCAGCGGGGCGGGCTGGGGCCACCTCATGCTTGGAGGATCCCCTGCGGAAGGGGCTTTGCTTACCTACACACTCAGCTCATTTGTTGCTCGGAAAAACTCACCAGCAGGCCCCTGGTGCAAGAGTTTTGAAGCCTTCAGGAGTACAGAGCTGAGAGGGACGCGTGCAGCAGAAACCCGAACCCGAGGGCGCCGTGCTGGATTGTCCCGCGCAACGGTGCTAACGCAGCACGCGTGCATCAGCAGAGCCGAGAGAGGGAGCCAAGCACAGACCCTCCTCCGAGGGCGTCTGTACGCCCCTAACAGAAGCAAATACTGCCCTTTGTGGAAAAGTCGGATGCTGACCAAGGGGCAGGGCCGCGGCTGGGGAGAGGGGTGCCCACGCTCGGTGCCACCTCGTCCCCCCCATGGCACAGGTCCCAGCACAGCGATCTGCCCACAGGGCAGCTTGCACGCCGCGTTAGAGCCGATGTGACGACATGATCAGTTAGAGAGGTAGTCGTGATAATTTCGGGACGCTTTGCGAATGCCCGCGCTCCCTCACAGGAGGCAAGGCGCCAGGGTCTGAGCCCTGCGACGCAAGCCTGCGGTCAGCTGCAGCCTCCTCCCGTGCGTTGAGGTGACACGATGCTGCCTGTTAACGCGAGGGCACATCTTATTCGGGTGTTCTTCTACAGGAGGTGAGAAGTGAGATTCACGTCTGGCAAGAAAAAAGCTATTTGCAGAGAAATGCACAGAGCAGCAACCGAGGCAAAAAATTTGCTTACCAGCTCCGTTCTCTTACTGTAACGTCCCAGTCTGAGATTTTAATATTTTGACATTTCAGATGAGAAGCTTAAATGAGAAAAAAAAAAAGAAAAAAAGTCAATTAGTCACTACAATGGTTCCCATTCCCATTACAGTCTGCCTAAAAGCACCGCTATGGGAAGCCTGTTCCAACACCACCTCCCAGGCCTGGTGCGCGGGGAGGGGCACGCTGCTGCTGCTGCCAGTGCCGAGAAATTACCAAATCCTCCGCTGATGCTTTCTCATTAGAAACACCCAGGGGTTTCCCACACCCACACGACATCAGTCCATTAGCTCCACCGCACGTCATCACCAGCTGGGAGGACGCGTGCTAGGCTGCTTCTGCCCTCGGACCATCAGCACTGCGAGGGGGCAGCCAGCAAGAATCACCCCTTCCCACTGCGTCCGTGTCACGACGACGCGTACATCAAATCCCGCTCTCTGAGGAGAACGAGCAAGTCCTTTATCCCACCGACTGCAAAGCAACAGCTTTATCCAGAGCCTGCTGAAGGTGCAATCACAGGACATTCGCCTCATAGCTGGTTTCAAGCTCCTACTACACTACAGATTCCCATGCAACCTACAATAGTAGCTGCGGTGTCCCAGCTTGCCCTCCACCCTGGGCAGCAGGAACACGTTTAATTACCTTTAATTGGGCTGAAGTTACGTGGGTCCCAGCTTGGAGCCCTGCGCAGACCTGGCTGAGCTGCTAGAGCACCCAAAGGAAAGGGCCGGCATCGCAGCAGGCCTCCCGCAGCGGCTCCCCAGCTTCGGGAAGCGTCTCTGAAGTCGCTCCGATGCAGAGACAGCAGGCTTTGGTGCAACCGCAGCACTTACACGGACCCAGCGCAGGGCATGGGGAGAGGGCGACGACAGCACGAGAAGCCTTCACTTGTTTTGCAGATTTAGAGACCATTTAGCATAAAAGTACATTAAAAGAAATGTTCACAGAGTTTGTGCCTGGCAAAATGAATTTAAAAAAAATATTGGTAATAAAAACATAAAGAAAACACCAGGAGCTGTGGGCAGCCCCATATTCTAGTGCAAGATCCAGGTCAAAACTGAATGCTTGCTCTCAGCTGGAAAGCAGTCAGGTACCCAACGGGAACCTAAACAAAACCTCCCACCGATCTCAAATACTGACGTTTATCATGAGAGTCTCTCCTGAGACCACTGATGGAGAAACTCAAGTGGCAATTCACCTGCTAAGTCAATGAAAGTCCTTCTTCATGACTGTCCTTGATGGGAATCCCCCGAAGGGGAGACATGTCCATGTTTCTTGATCTCTGGGGAGACACCGGGTTGTCGCGAGTAACGCAAGAAGTGATCCAGCAGACACACAGGGGAGCACCCTGCGTGCCATCTGCGGACCTCCAGCTCCAGAGGTAAACCTGGAAATCTAATTTGCACGTTAACAGGGGTTCAGTAAGTGGCTTTCAGCCGCTCTGTGAGCATCTTCTCAAATACGAGCTTTCCAAAAGCCTCGAGTACGTTCCAGTTGAAATAAAAGCGTGATGGGGACACTTCACATTTAACTTGCGACGTTTCCAGGTGGAGAGCTAAAATCAGCATTCATTTACCCTGTGTCACTTGAGCCACTGATGCGAGCACAGCTGTACTGAATTTCACCACCCACATGGAAGGAAAGCAACATCTTTATTCTCTCCCATGGTTTCTATAATTTATTTCAGAGTTTTAGATATGTTGGGTATTTGCACATTCAGTACGTAGCTTGTGTGATAGTGTGACAGCTGTCTGTGTGTGTTTGGGCTGTTCTCCTTGCTTTGCTTGGAAGCACAGACTTCTCTGCCATCTCCACACGCTCTGCTTTGGTGACCGCAGCACTGACGGGACCCGAGCGCCAGGGCACCCCGGGCCCTTCCACGCGCTGCCTCCTTCGCTCCTCTTCGCTTACAACAGGTTTGGCTGGCCGAGGCGAGCTGCAAGCGCCTCTGAGCCACGAGGGGCACGGAGGCCAGCAACTCGCCTTGGGGCCGGGCAGCTCGCGCCCAGCCCTGAGGCCGTGCGCTGCAGGGAGCGCGCCGTGCCCTGCGGCTAACGCGCTGGGCAGGGGTCGGCGCGCAGCCTATCCGTACAGCTCCCGCGGAGAGCAAACGGTGGCTATACGCTCGTCCAAAAAACAAAAATCCCAACCAAATAAAATGCACGTCACCTGCAATCTTAAACTCGACGTCCACTCTATTTATTTTTCCCTCTGGATTTATATCCCTTTAAATCAATGCCCTGAAATTACAGCCTTCCCACAGGCACACAGGTCCCATAAATCTCTGACTTTTAATACTACTTTATTTCAAGACTGACAAGCAGCAAGCCTTGTCAGAGCGGATAATTAAGGAAGTTATGCTCGGTGTCACCGGATGGTGCTGAGAAGCACTCTCCTGGTGCCTCTGCCCACCTCTTGATCCCCCGGCTGGATTTAGGGTGCAGCAGGCAATGCCGCGCTGGAGCCACTCCACCTCCCCTGCCCCTCGAGACCCCCCTACTCGGGCAGCATCCTGCGTACACTGCACACAGACCCCCGCGGACCCCGCGTGGACTTCTGCCTCCCTCCCCATCCTCCAGCTCCTCCGGTTTGCATTTAGCTCAGGTGTGGAATTTAGTGGTACAGTACAAATGGAATTTTAAAAAACAAACAGTATCTGTCAGGCTATTTAATTCTGATTACAACAGAGCCGAGCTCTGCACATGCACTGGGCTTCCATCGCATATAAAAAGACTTTGTATTTGGGTAAGGCACGTTCTCCCTGAATTATTGCTTGGCAACTTCTCTCCTCATGGAAGTCCTGACCTCCAGAAGTCACACCATGGGCAGGAGAGCTTGTCCTTATTACTGTGCACCTTGTGGGAGAATGAATTACCTTGCACTACCTGGAGCAAGAATGCTGTTTTAAGGTTTCTCTGTAAATCTGCTTCATTTTCTGCGGCATTTGAACAGACCACTGTAATTGTACACACACACACACACACAGCCCTCTTCAGGAGTTTCGTGCCAGTTGCTGGAGAGATGCTATGTGAAATAAGATTGTATTGGCCACACGCGTCACAGCACAGCGATCCCACCGCTCGGCTAGTTGTAACAACGCCCACATTAGGGCAGCGTCTCCGCCGGAGCCCTCGGTGAGGTTACAGCCTTCTGCTGGAGGAGACCCAAGCACCCGCACATCTCCCCGCCCCGGGGACCGGTGCACGTAAGTGAGGGGAAAGCCCCTCTGCTGTGCGTTTGGGGTGCTGTGGTTCTGCCTCGGTTTCTGGAAACTCATATGCTGAATCTGCTGCCTGACAGCATGACATGACAAGGCTCGCAGGAGAAACCGCTTGCGAGTTGGCTGTAAAATAGGGTTATCCTGCACCTCCGTGAGCTCAGCCAAGCCTCGTCCATCCCCAGGACTGCTCTCAGGACCTGGGATTTTTCTTCCTTCTCAGCAACGCTGGACAGATTTGGCCAGGTGCTGGCTGAGCAAGGCAGAAGTGAGAAGACATCAGTGCTCAGGACCCATTGCCCTTGTCCTCTGACACCCACCCCTAGTCCCTAGGTGGGATTTCCTGGGCGATTTCTTGCTTTTTCCACAAAAACAAGCATCAGTGGCCAGACAGGAAGCTTGGCTCTCAGCTTGCACTTTGCCAAAAGCCAGGCACGCTCAGCTTGCACAGCAACTGGGGCTTTCTTTAAATGTCATTTTCAATATTTAATCACACCGAATGGCCTCAATATTTACAGCATAAGCCATTTCATTGGGAAGTTAAATATATAGCCTAGATATTTAAGGAAACTGATTCAGAGCCACATAAATGTAATTGCACTTAACGTGACCTGGGAATGAAATCACACGCGGTACGCTTTTCTGCAGGGTCCTTAAACCCCATTTTGAATACATTATGCTAAGTCAATCTCTCTCAATGTGTTTCCTGGGTAGAACTCACTAATGCTGAGCTGTGCAAGCAACCCAGAGCAACCAGGCTTCAAAAAAAAAAAAAAAAAGAGAAGCAGGATATAGGTTTATAGGGGGGCTTTTGTAAATAAACACCTGTTGAAGCAGCCTATTAAAACTGCATTTCCTGAACAACAAACAAAAATGCATAAAAAAGAACAGCAGGTGAAAGAAAGGCAATAAGCAGTAACAACAAGTACGATGATTTTTGTAACGGCGAAGATGCACAAATGTCCTGACGATAAGGCCTCGTGAATCAAGTGCTTTTCTGCTATTTGCCTATCGGTACCCACCCATTCCGACCTTCTCGCGGAGGGGTTTGCTCTGGCGGGAGCTGGGTCTCCCCAGCCCACAGCACGACCCGGCCCACGCGGGCAGCTGTGCCTTGGTGACACCAGGCAGCGGGAACCAGCGGCAGCTGCAAACCGCTCCACGAGAAGAGGACTTTTTGCTTCAAGCACCAGACCCTACCTTACTGCTCTCCATGGAACAGTTGCTCTAAGATGCAATTCTGTCTCTGAAGAATCAAGAGTTGAAGCAAAACCGCCATCTGTGCCAATGCCAGGTCTGCAGACGGGTTCTTAACAATTTGAGGCTCACATCTTCCAATAGCATTTTTCTGCACAGGACAGGAAAAATTCAAGTCAAAGGCAGCCCAAAGAGCTGGTGTTTTCTGCTGCCCCTCTGATTTTCTACAAGCTGATATCCTGACCTTTCTCCCTCAAATACATGGGCTCCATTTTCCTTCACAATACCTCCAGAATGGCCTGGGAGCAGCCACATCTCGCCTTCCGTTTGCCGTAAACGAAGCCATAACTCTCAGAAGCGCTCAGGAGGAGACCAGAGAGCGGCCCGCAGCCGGCCCGCCCCGCGACGGAGCGAGACGCGGCACGGGGAGCAGCAGGGACATGCTTCTGGGCAGAACAAATGAAAGCAGAGGGACGTTTCTTCTCCCAAGCCGACCACCCGATACCAAAGCAGCACAGTCATGAACCATCACCCCAAAGAGGGATTTCCAACCCATAACAGCAATCACAAGGGCTGTAGGGTATTTCTGAGGAAGGGGGCAACGCGCTGCAGCACAGAGCCAGGAACTGCTCCCCACCACCCCTCACATCGCAGAGATATTTGGGCAGGACGTGCTCTGCACCCTGCTGGGGAGCCCCGCGCCGGGTGATTTACCATTCCGCAGTCTTATTTAACAGGGATGTGGAGAACTGTCAAACGTTTTATCGCCCGCGGCAGGTAGGGCATGATACACGCTGATATCAGCTGAGGATTATAACACAACGGCATAAAGTCTTATTGGAAAGCGAAACGAAGCCAGAAATCTTGGCCACGATCACACACACCTTTGTAATGAGTTTCTGGACCAGCAGGGGTGAAATTGTGTGCCAAAACCACATACAATTTATCCCTTGTTTAAACATATGCTGGCAACCCATTTACTATTTTCAGACTCACAGAGTTTAACTTATCAATGTACAATTGAACAAAAGCTCGCTGTCGTTTCCCATAACATGGCGGATCGTGCTTTAACGAGCGGTGCAATCCTGGACAAGGCAGCATGTCGCACACCCCAATTCACCCAAAACATGCAGATTTGCTGGGGAACTAAATTCCTACGTCTCCTTGACAGAAGGAGGAGGAAAATAAGTTTACCTTCAAAGACGCCCATCTAGATGGAAAAATGCTTCTTGAACACAGAGGTTAGTGAATGCGAATGATGCGGGACCCATGCGGGCTGTCGCTGAGATGTCCCGCGGGAAGCGAACCCCGCGGTGGCTGCCCCACAGCACCAGGACAGTGCAAGCAGGGCACCCCGCACAGTACTGAAATATCTTCACATCTCAGCTTCCCAATTGCCTGTGGAAAAAAATAAAATAGGGTTCGTTTTGTGCCATTTGACCACAAGCTATTTGCAGCAAGGGCCAGCTTTAGTTCTGCTCCCGCGGCATCGCGCTGCCTCGATGCAGGGCATTGCGCAGCGCGGCTGCACCCACAGCCACGGAGAAACCACAGCCAGAGGCACGGCTTGCTCGGAACTCCGTGAGTGCCGAAGATGACACAGGGACAAAAAGAAGAAAAATATTAGCCAGCTCTGAGATTTCAGCATAGGATAAAGCTATAAGGCACACCGTTCTCCCTGCAACGTTACTATGGTGATTTCACTAAGGACAAAACACGACGATGTTTAGTACAGCCGTGGTTATGAGCCAAAGCTCACAAGCAAGATACTAATCTGCCCATTAAACAATACCAGGGTTTGTGAATAATAATCAAAAAGCAATTACACAACGGATAGACTATCAGAGCTCACCCGACTAAGCGTGAAGGTCAAACACATTACATTAACTAGGTATCTGCCCACTGAAAACCTACAGCTTGGTGGACAGAATCATTACTTCTGGCGTTATTAATAACGAAGAGGATTGCCAGCACTACTTCATTTACTTAAACCAATGAGAAATGGCATAAATATTGTACTAAATCACACGCAAATGGCCTGCATGCAGGAGATCAAACTGTATGAAACTACTGTACTGTAGAAAAAAATATATATATAAACATATTTAAATATTCTTTCCACGCTTTATAAAGACATAGTTAATTTTGCTAACTGTCCAGAGCTCCAAAATACTGAGAATTTAGGACCCAAGTGTACACAATTTGCCAGTTAATGCTATACTGCAAATCACTCTTTCATCAAAAGGCGTCAGTTACAGTGGGAGATGCTGTGGCTGCTGTAGTTGTGGGGTGGTTGCCCTTCGGGGCTGTTTGCAAGTCTCCTTTCTGTGCTGCAACCTTCCTCATTTGTTTCCTGCCAAAGGGTAAATCTCTCTACAAAGCTCCCAGAAGAACTTGCAGGGTTCCCAAACCTGCTTCCCACCAGGAGCTAAACGCTTGCACAGGCAGGGCTGGGTGGTATGCAGCCAGGCATTTGAAAGAATAAGGAAAGGGAGGAAGAAAAAAAAAAAAAAAAAACTAAGCTCCCAAATCCCTGGTAGAGCAAAGGCTTGCCTTGCTAAGCAGGGATGATGAGCTTTGCGTTCCTCAGCTTGGACCTTTCCTTCATAAACCACTCTTTTCCCACTTCAGATATTTCGTTAGCTTGTCACCTGCCGCTGGAAATTGGGAAACGTGAACGAGTGCAAAAAAACACAAGATCTCCATGGGAAGAGCAAGAAGTCTGTATTTGCTCACAATACTTACTGGGATGGTGAGGGAAGAGAAAGTTGCTGCTGATCTTGTCTAATCACAGCCCATGGGATGTACCCGTGACCGGCTGGGGAAAGCCAGCATCGCCCCGGGCTGGAGAACAGCGACTCCGTGAAGGGGAAATTAACGGGGCGGCTGCAGGAGCCAGACAACAGGAAACCGACGGATGGCCGAGACGTGTTGTTGGAATTACAGCCTGCAGTACGAGCAAGAACCCCCTACCATCCTGCCTAACAGGAGAAACTGCCCTGGCGTCTTAAATAATTTATTTGCCCAGCCTCTGCCCCCAGCGCTCTCTCCAATTCTTTTCTCCTGAGAGACGCGGGCTGGCGCGGGCCGGGTTCAGCGCATGCAGCATCCTCATCCCGGGGAGACAATGCTGAGCAGCAGGATAAATTCCTTCACGGCAAAAATATACATAATTTCATTACCTGAGTGACAGAAACCTATTCACTGTTTACACCGAGACCACTATTAAAGCAATTACTCGGGATCAATGCAATACGGCAGCAGATTTAAATCTTGCCTCGCAGCAAGGCAAGGGAACTGCTTCTCCAGACAGGTCAAACCCATAACACTTTGTTCCCTCTGAGGCACGGAACGGAGCACAACCCCTGCAAAGTCCTTGGTCGTGGATCTGTATGAAAACGCCCTTACCAAAAACCAGCCTGGTCGTGGTGCTGCCGCTTAGCCCCGACCGTGGCGCGGGCTGCAGGCAGCACGATGCCCGGGGAACGCCAGGTCTGCGCTCAGCAGACAGCGAGCCAGGCACCCCAAAAAACAGCTGGTGGGTTCCGGGTTAGTACGGAGGAAGAGTTTTTCTTTTATGGGAACTGTCAGATTTCAGGTATTCGCACAAAACCCTGGGTGAATACGAGCTGCATTATTACAATGTTTAAATTTTCCTGTTTCCTACACGCTTTGGCCGGTCTGCCCCATGCCCCCAGGCCGTGCAAACTCTGTGGCACCCGCATGAGCTGCTGCAGCTCAATCCTCGCTCCAGCACTCGCCATCTTAAACACATGATGCCATACGTTTAATTAATAATGTTAAGCTGCAACAACTCATCTTCTAAAGACACTTGTAAACCTTCCATCTTCCAGTCCTATAAACTCTCCTTTTTTGTATACTTTCCCTCACTTTTCCATTGCTGGCTTTCCCCAACGGCTGCAGCGCTGCAGGAGCTGGAAACGAAGGCAGCTGCCCTGCCTGCCCAGCTGGCAATGGCTCCTGCACTGAGGTGCCCCATTTTTTTTGGCTTTTTTTTCCACTTCCTCAATTCCGCTCCCACGGGTGTTCTGGATTTTCAAGCATACTTGGGCTCACCAAGATATCATCGCTGTCCCAGGCGAGTGCCTTTCAGGATGCTCTGTAATGCCTGGGGAGCTGCTGGGCAGGAAGTCACAAAAATAATCAATCACAATATTTTCAAGTTCTTCAAACTATCTCTTACTCAGCATTTCTTGCCTTATCTGCAGACTAATTCCCAGCCTGCCGACAGCTGGCACGTGGTTCAGGGTTCTCCTGTCCTCCTCCCTCCCTTCCCTCTCATCTCTAAGCCCTGAAGATACCGGCAGCCTCCAAACGCTCTCCAGCACCGTATGTGCAAATCTCAGGCGCGTTACAGCGCTGCGAATTGCTCGCATGTGCAAAGATCAAGGCAGCTTTAAAAGGGAGGCCACAGACTGCAGCAGATACCATCACAAGCGTTCGCTAGGCTACAGCCTATTTTATTACAGGTCTTAAAACATCCCATCGCCTTACAGCGAGTGACCTTCACTCAGCTCTTTGAGGTTTGTGGTTGAAGGCCCATCTTAAACACATCAGCCCCACCACCGCCAGCCCCACGGCGCAGCAGGATGCGGCCGGTCACCGCGTGCCCGCTTCAGGCTCGTCCCTCTCCTCCCCAGCTCCCCCTTCTGCAGGAGCATCGCTCCTCCCGCGCCAGCCTCGGGGATGGGGCAGTCACCCAAGGCAAGCACAGGAAAAGGAAGCAGAGGAAATTGCACATGAGGAAGCCCCAGTGCAAAGCAAGGAGTTTTGCAGAAGAGAGACTTGGCCTTGGGAGTCCAGTGATGATGGGAGGGAAGAAAAGATGTCATCCAAAAGAACAGCTACACAGCGAGGCGAGGGGATGAAAGACGGCGCTCCCCTGCAACAGATGGCACAGATGTTCCCCTTCATCCATCTTCCATATGCTCAAACTCAAAACCGAACAGCTCTTCAGCCTTACTCCGGTGGAAATAGCGCTCTACGGGTGCACCATGCATAGTGCAAGAGGCTCAAACGCACGGCACGCATCGCATCTCCTCCCCATCCATCACCGCGGCCCCGGGGCTCGTCTTGCCAGGCAAGGACACTTCCTGAGATACCTGTCCCTGCAGAAGCTGGGATGGGAGGCTCAACCCAAAGGCCTGGGAGGAAAGGAGACGCGCGGAGGGACAGAGGACATGACCTGACGCGGACCAGCCAAGGGCTGCGACGGCAAACTGCCGCCAGCGGGTTCCTCCTCTCCTCTCCTCTCCCCTCCCATCCCACGGGGATGTCGGACGCAGCACTGCTGACACATCCCGCCCAGCAGCGAGCCAGCCGCCCAGCCCTGCCAGGAAGCCGAAGATGCCAAATTGGATATAAAACGCAACGCTGCAGACCCCGCTTTAAAGCCTGTTTCTCATCACAAGGCAGCCGGTGACAGAGCCTCGCAGCACTGTAATCTGGCTTTAATGGATGACGAGAACGTTCACCTGGGCTCCATCCAATCTGGTGTACTGAATACCTTGTGCCTCCTCCACTCGGATCGATTTTTGCATTGAGTTTACAGGGGTAATTAATATTCATTCAGAATTAAGAGAATAAGACTCCCAATGCATGAAGATGTTTATTATTTATTCATATTTAAGGTCTGTTAGATTAATCTATTCTAAATTACTGCATGCTGCCAGGCACAATTATTATAATTTATTAGGATAATTTCAGTGCTTTATTTCCATCCGACACAACCTTGCAGAAGGTGCGTGCTGCTTCTCGACTGCTCCCATAAAGCAACCCATGCTGCTGATAACCCAGCAGCTTCCATCGAGCTGCAATAGCTGGCTCAGGTGGCTGAAGGCTTATCCCAGCTGAACACTGTAAAGCGATGGGCATCGCTTGGCAGCTCCACGAAACCCTAAGGATCTTCCTGCCCCCGCTTCTTGGGCAGAAACCACTACTCCTGACATTTTACAGAAATGGTACTCAGAGCAAGGGGTTAAGAACATGGAAATAAAGTCTTCAGCTCCATGCTGTGCAAAAGACTTCATCTCATTTCTTTAAAAAAAAAAAACACTATGTATTTGCTTAAAAGCAGCAGTAACCATTATTTCATTTAATTGATACCCTCAGGGGCTCAAACCTTTTATGAAATTTAATTATTTTCCACTAGGGCTTGCAAGGTAAAGGTGCAATTAAAGCAGAAAAGGCTGCTGCTTGCACGGAGGGAGGGATGGCTTCCGTGAAAGCCCCATGCCAATGCGACCGCCGCTAAGCGCAGGTCTGCGCTGCACCATCGGGCTTCACCTCTGCTGCAGCAGTCGCAGATCTCCTCTGCTCATTTTGGCCTTTAAAAATGAATTAAAAATAAAACAGACCAATTTGACCCAACAGAGGGCATATCACTCCATGTATGCAGCTGCTGTAATTACAGCAAGCATCGCTTCCTTGAGTGATGTCCTCCCAGCAATGCTAAAGAGAGTGTGCACCAAGCCGGGTACAGAAGTGGCATTCCCCCTCTCCTGAGACGGGCTTGGGGCAAGTCCTTGCCACATCGATAAAATGAGGGAAATCACACATACACAACCAGCTGCAAATCAATCAATCCATGCTCGTGCATCAGTGTAAATAATATTTTTCTCACCTTTGAAAAAGCCCCTTGTTTTCCCTGACGCCCAGTGGAGAGCACCCAACGTGCTGATGCAGGAGGAAAGCAAGACGAGAGCGTGCTTTGAAAGTGCCCCGCCGTGGTGAGGGGCTGCAATGCCACCAGCACGCCCGTGATTCCTCCCCACAGAAGGACCATACAGTGCAAACTCTTTTGAACCCAGCTGCTTAATTAGAATCTCCCAGGAGTAATGCAGCCAGGAGGAGAAAAGACCACCTTTTCAATATAAAAGAAAAAAGACCTCCTTTGAGTAAAACAAATGATTTTCTAACAAAGAATGTCCTGGGGCCAGGAAGACAATGTCTTGCTTTTGATGCTACAATACTGTACTTGAGATTAATGGTTTCACAGTTAAGATTCTACCCCAATTATAAATCTCCC
The DNA here is from genome assembly GCA_013399475.1 of Chauna torquata. Lineage (NCBI taxonomy): Eukaryota > Metazoa > Chordata > Aves > Anseriformes > Anhimidae > Chauna > Chauna torquata. Next base: position 80,130 of record VXAL01010433.1, on the reverse strand, counting down.
TCGGCAAGTAACAGAATATAATTTAGTCTTATCTAATGGCAGACTAAATTTTAGCTATGTTTTGATTGCTCGTTTTCAGGCAGAGAATTTAAGAACAATCTCACAATTATTTCAGTGTGCCCTTCCGGGAACGCCTATTTGAATATTAGGCTTTTGATGTTCAAGAGCATGTCCCATCAGCAATAAGCAAATAATACCAGGGTGTTCACCTTTTCCCCCCGTGTGGAGCAATCTCCAGTTTCCTCTACATCGATGAACAGTGGCGGAAAATCCTGCTCTCACTGGTGCCGAACTCCCAAGAGGGAAAAGCTGCCCATTAAACTTTGATCCAACCAAAGCCCCAGAGCAGATTCAATCCCAGGTTCTACATGAAATGACCAAAACCCAAACAAAGCAAATGCTACAGCCAAAAGGACGGCACCCCTCGTGCTCCTTTAGGTCCCCAGACCCAACTGCGATGTTTGGCAGGGAATCAAAATCACCTTTTTCAAAGCAATGGCTTTTTCCTCCAGGATGTTTGACCGAGTAAATACAAACAGATCCAATATTTTTGACACCCAGTAAGTTGTTATTTTAAACACAGTTTCAATAAACCACAAAAGTTGATACTGTTAGAGGCTTGAGAATATACGATCTCATTAAAAAACGCTGGCACTTAGAAAGATCTCTGGTGGCCAATCACAGCTTGGGGAGTGCTGTAATTTATAACTTTGATCCCCACAGCTAAACGATTTAATCTGATAATAAACATCAATCATTGATTTTTATTGCACCATTTTGCAGCCTGAGCAGAAAACCTTGCTCTTGCGGACAAATTAGGCACCCCAAAGTGACTCTTGCAAATAAATACCGACTTTAATATTCAGCAATATAATTCCATGGGATCAATTTTTTATTTAAGCACTATTGGAGCTAGGAAAAAGTTTGTAACTACAGAAGTATCTACAAAGACAATTCAGTGCAGTGTAACTGCATCTGGCGAGCAGGAGCCTGCCTCTCCAGCAGCTCAGTGACAACACATACTTACCTTTACGTCTGTTCCAGTTGTCATCAGAAAGTTATTAAGTGTGTCCAGATATTCTGCGTGACAGCCCATAACTCACCGTTAAAAATGATGCAAGATCCTATTACGCGCTCATGCAGACTGGCGTTGGCTCGAGGTACTAATCCACAATCTACCACTCAATAGCAAGGGAAATGGATCAGTCAGGTATAACGCATTGTGCAAGTGGATAACTGCCAGAAAAAATAAATCAGATGGAGCCCATTAATATATAATGATGCCCAAGCTACCATTAATTTGGATACTCTTTCCCAACCAGAGAGCTATTTAAGAAGTAACTGAAATAATGATTTTCCTTCAGACGCATCGAACATCATCACCGCTTCATGCTGGAGTTTTGCAGTCAGTGGAACAAGGCAGCTCTTCAGTACACTTTCTGAATTGTTTTTCTGTAAATTAGTATTTTCGAAGATAGAAAGATATGTTATAATTAAGTTAAATTATTTATCAATAAGTTCCAGTCCAAGAAGAGATGGAAAATATAAGCATATAATATAAGACCACCCCAGTCTTCCCCATAAACAGCTGCAAGAGTCTAGCAGGTAGGTAGTCAGCAGCGAGACATCCAAGTTACACTCTTTTTAGCAGGATTAGCTGGGCTTCTGCTTCAGAAAACACAAGTTAAATTTACATTTTGCTGTCCCAGAATGCACTTAGTAGAAATGATGGCCTTTTGAGAAAAAAAAATCTGTTTCTGCCCAAAAAGAAATACAAAAGAAAGAATAGAACAATAAATATTCTTGAGACAAGCAACAGGAGGGACTGAAACAGGCTTTTATGTCAGGTTTTTAAACTAACATCCCCATGCAACTCAGACAAATCTCACCACATGTAAACTATTCCCCATGTAAACCCAACTTCCTCACGAGCCACCTCCAGCTCCGCAAAGCCAGCCCAGGCACCCAGGCGGCAGCCGCGCACGGAAGGGCTTGGCAACCGCGACATGTGTACAGAGTGTGTGCTCCGCCCAGAACTCAATCAGCACGTATTGATCCTCCTTAATCATCTCCCCAGAGCATCCTCTAGTCCAAGGAGCTTTGCTTACATGAAAAATGTATCACCTTTGTGCCAAGCATGGAAAATATATGAAGGCACTTAAATTCATGCCTTTTAGTCTTGCAGCTCCACAAACGCATTTTAGTTACTGATTACAAGTGTTGGAGCTCCTCAAAGTGAACTTCCCAGTTGTCTCCAGTAAGCTCTCCAGTGTGTATATAAAATAGCTTTAACAGAGACTCACATCAGCAATTTTGTAAGTGTTGCATTAAATCTAGACAGTGTTTTTCATCTCAAGACAGAAAAAATGCATATTAATCCACCAGCAAAGCAATGCACTGAGAATTTTAAACATTTCAGTCAGTATCAGAAAAACCATAATACATTCTTTGCTAGATGAGATACTCAGTCATTTTGGTTCATTTGGAGGCCATTTGCTAACTTTATTAGGCAATATTCAGATGATGGATTTCAAAAGGATATTCACTGGAGAAACAGGCTTTGTTTCTGAAGACAGTAATTAGGTTAACCTCATGAATAAACCCTTTATATCAGCAGCCTGTGCAAAGCGAAAGTAGAAAAATGCAGGAGAAAATGAGAAAGTAAAAAAAATAATTTCACGCAAAGGGAAAAAAAAAATCTATGTATAGCACCCTCCATCCCACACTTAAACATTTCCTGTATGAATAGAAACATCACTGTACCAAAACGTACAGGCACAGCGTTAGGGAAGTGACAGTGACACGTCGTCACCTGGAGGGCACCTCTGCCAAACCCAGCGTCACCAGGCTACAGGGCTTTCCCACCGTGCTACACCAACAGCAGGCCCCGAGCAGAGCTGCTGGACAGACCCTGCCTCTCGCTCACTCTGAGCAAGGAGCCACAACCGTCTTGTGCGTAGTACGCACTCACAAGTTGTTACTAGGAAGATGCTTGGGGTAAAAAGGGGAGAAAGGTTGTAAAAATTGCAAAGGAAGACAAGCTGAAGTGGTACAGCTTGGCATAACTTAAGCAGACTAATGCAAGCTAAGACACAGAAGATACTCAACATTAGGAAAACCTTCAGAGTGGATACTGGAGGATGTGGAAGAAGTGGATCTAAGTCTGAAGTGAGCTGGGAAGCCCACACTGGGGCTGACAGAGGGGGAACGGCAGACCTGCTGCAGGCCTGCGGTGTCCACTGACTTCCAATGGCTACAGCCAACATCAGCTGCCCTGGTCCCGAGGGTCATGCTGCTTCGCTGAACATCCAGAGATTTGACATACAAAATTCATAGCAGAAGGTAAAGAACAGAGGCACTGAAAAAAAAGGGTGAATCCCATTTCCAATAGACCGTTCATTTAGTGAATAGTTATTTTTTCACGCTAAAACATCCAGTAGTTCCTCCTCCCCTAGCAAGGTTAGTTCCAAAACAAGTTTTTTTAAAAAAAAAAAAAAGAAAGAAAAGAAAAGAGCATCCAGGCCTCAAAGCAAAATTCAAAAAAGGTCATCTGACATCTTAGCACGGGCTTAGGGCAAAAGCACACAGCCCACAGGCTTGTAACCCGTCAGTTTAACTGGTACAACGTGCACAGTGCTCATTATGAAACTGGACTAGCATTAAATACTAATGACCAACCTAACAGCCAACCTGCCGTGCAGCATGGATGCAAGGACTAGCAAGACCTGAGGTTGTTTTAAGAGCCATTACAAATGGTCTTAAGAAAGAGGTTGTTTTGGTCATACTTCTATAGGCTTTCCCCTTCAGCAGAACAAAGCATTATATTACAGCACTAACAATGAGATATTTTTCCTTGAGTCAGCTTTAAAATAATGTTGACATTATAGTCAATACATTACATATCACTATATTTATGTCAGAACCTATTGGCATAAAAATAAATCAATCTAAATGCATAGCTTTTGTATTTAAATGAAGCCTGGCAATGCCATATCTTTCCTTCAATTTTCACTCAGCTTCCTCTATGTGTATCAATCATTTCTGACAGATTTCATACACTGGGATATCACCTCTAGTCTCACTAAAAACTGTTTTAAGTGAATTTTATATACAGAGACCGGAAAATCTGCTTTTGGGAGCTCTTTTTATAAGCAATATAGTTTGACAGTTTAAGTTTTATTCTCAACCTCATTCAACATAGGTCTGAATTGTAGGACAGTGCACTCGCAAATGAGGGGCACCCCGAGTCAGCCAGCCTGCAGTGAAGCAACGGCAAAGACAAACAAGCTGGTTTTCAGCTCTGGCTAGCAGGTTGATTTACCCCAGCATAGTGACCAGGAGAGATCACCCAGTGACCATGCAAAACTATCCAGTATAGAAGAAGCACTGTGTAAGTGTTTTAAGATACAATTCTTCGAGAACTCATTTCGACCAACAGACCTAAGCTGATGTTTCCACTGCTACTCTATTAAATATGCATTTTAAAATATAAAATAATATTTTTAAAAATGTAAAGACAATCTGTAAGACATTGACTGGCTCTGTGAATAAAGTACAACAAAAAAAAACGGCCTTAAGTCTTTAGCATTACATAGGTTAGCCAATTTCCCGTAAGTGGCATTTGTGATTTTTTTCAGCAATTTGCAACAGCCATAAGTGACCCATTTCACCCAGGATGCCATAAGGCAGTTACTTCACTTACCTTAATTTGAAGTGGCCAGTTATGTTCAATCATCATTCCAGCTGACAAGAGAAATGCAGGATGCCAACTCCACTCTTTCTGAATTACTGACATTAACAGCTGTTTTATATCTACAGACAGAGCTTTGTAAACATGTAAACAAGTCAATTAATTAAGATACTATAGTAAAATTGATTTTAGTAATTCAAGGAACATCCTGATGTTTATAGATCTGCAGATGTTATATAAAAATTAAAGATACCAGAAAGAGTAAAATTTGCTTGTTCAGAGGAAACAGAACAGGAACCATTTTCTTCTGTTTGCTGAAAGGCCCCACTTCTACTTGCAGAACAAAAAGATTTCAGCCCTAAACACACAGATACCCTAGGATGGATATGCAGGTGTTCCTTCGCAGGTCAGGTCTGGTTTCACAGCCCAGCTGGAACCTCTCCAGCAGCATTGCTCCAGCCCAATGGGACAGAACCACTCAGAAAACTCTAAACCACTGCGATCCATCAAGGCTGTGTCACCAAAATGAGCTCCTGATAGACGTGAAATTAGAGAAATCAAGCGATTTTTGCGATGGGTACACTATGTCCTGATTGGAAAAGGGGTCAGCAGTGCTCACCCTGCCCAAGCACACATCTATATACGAAACCACTGAGCGCGCAGCACAGTTGTCTGTGGAGGACATGATCTAGGTCTTAGATTGTAAAATATGGGGACTTTTTTGATCACTCCTTCCTCTTCCATCTGTTGATCAGAGGGCTTTTTGGATATAGTTGTTTTAAATAACTTTGCTTCACATATATAACAGACGACAGGGCAGGGATCACTTCAGCTAGAGACTTAATCCTACACTGTTTTATGCAACAGGCTTCACAAAACACATCAGATTGGGGTCAAAAGGATTTTTGCTGAGGATGCTAACATTGCCGGTCAAGAGCTCCGGTTCGGGGAGAACACCATGATGCCACTCGTCCACCAAACAGACGACACAACAGCTGCCACACTCACCGCATTCATACTAGGTGGAACGGCAGCAGCTTCAGTCATTTTTGTCCTGGGCAGAAACTGGACCAAATGCAATTGTACCAGAGTCAGAGCTGCAAACCACAGCAGTCTGAGGCAGCTGGCAGGGGACACAAATGTGCAAGTATTTCAGGAAATCAGACCTACACCTTTATGAATGCAGAGGTTGGACTAGATCTCCAGAGGTGCCTTCCAACTTCAACCATTCTGTGATTCAGCTTAAAAAAAAAATATGTATATATATAGACAAGTTTGGTCACTTTATTACCCTAATAAATAAATAAATAAATAAAATTTATTTGCATGAGAAATAAAAGTGACCTCTTCCTGCTGAAAAATATTGGTATTAGCATTTGTCTTTGGAAAGTAACCTCCAAAATCATGTAAATAAGTCACAGAAATGACAGCAGTTGCAGCCTTGAAACAAGACTTTTTATCCTAATACAGAAAACGTTTCTTGCATATTGATGTTGCAGTACTGCCCTCTAGTGACAAGTATCCCAGAACAGAGGAGCATTTGTTGGGATAAACTACACTGCTCGCATCTTCCCTCCCAGTTCCTTCTCCTAGTCCAGCTCCATCTCCCCTACCTTTGGAGGATAAGCAAACCCCATCCGCAGCCTGCACCAGCCCTGGGCATTGACTCCCAGTTAGTGCTACAGACGTGGTATCTTTAGCAAGCAAAACACTTTTTCAAAGTGTTGAAATACTAAAAGACATTTGCGTGAAAATCTTATGCTCGAATCATGTAAAGAAAATCCTTTAGAACAGGGCACCTGCTAATGCAGCCCTCTCAGTCCCCTCACTTTTCTGGGACATTCAGGAGATATACTGGGAACAAAACTCCAAAAAAATTTTATCGATACAAAAATAATATGTTCCAAACAAGAATCTGAGGACACCAGAATGCAAGAAAAACAAAACTCTTCCCCACTCCTTTGGGAAAACAGTAATTACACCCGTATTTTCTTAGGTGGTAACAAGCACGCGTTTCTGAGAAAAACCCTCCCCAGCCTGCCCTGCCTGCTCCTGCACTGGCAAGTGAGGCCGCCTGTGACCATCAATCAACTTTGTTTTCGCGTTACTGCTATCAGCAAGCTGTAAATTTGCCTCATCTCGACCAACCTGAATGCAACACCAAGCTAGCAGCAGCCCCAAGCACTGCTTCTTGCTAAACATGCCACCCTAAAATAACGTTTTGCAGCAGCAGCTGCGGCCCCGCACCACCAGCACCAGCGGGGCCAGACAGCAGCACGGTTTGGGGGACGGCAGCAGGGACTGCTGCAGGAGGCAGCAGCTCTCGCGTGCCGGCCGAGCTGTGTTACCTCCCAGCCGGCCAGGTCCCCACAGCCCCAGCCAGAGGGGCTCTGTGCTGAGCTTCTGCTCGCGCTGAAGGTCAGAGCAATTTCAGCATGTTGCAGAGCCTGCATTTGCAACAAGCTTCATTTAATTGCCCTTGCAGTACAGTCCTGCTGTCCCAGGACATACCACCAACTGTTTGCAGCAGTTGCTGCTTTGGTTGGATTCAAGTCATGGCAGTGACGCACCGTTTCCATTACAGTTCTGTCTCTTCAGAGGACTGTGCGTGCTGTAATTAGGATTTTACAGGTTTCTTTGAGGTGGTGGGAGGCAAGGGCCAAGGGTGACAAATGACTGCTGGGTGTTCACGTTGCTATTTCTGGCAGGGAGAGGACTTGGCTTTAAAGCAACAGAAAGGCAGCGTATGGTGCCGACGGCTGCACCCAGCAATGGAGAGGCTGAAGGAAACGCAGAATGACACCTCCAGGAAAGCCCTGTGCCCTCTCATGGAAAACTACAAATACATCCTGTTACCCATTACGTACAGCTGTGTCTTCGTGCTGGGGCTGCTCCTCAATGGAGCCATGCTGTGGCTCAGCCGCTGCCGCACGAAGGACTGGACCTGCACCACCATCTACCTGGTGAACCTGGCTGTGGCAGACCTGCTCTACCTCTTCTCTTTGCCCTTGCTCATCATCAACTACATCCAGCAGGACACCTGGCCTTTCGGAGAGCTGCTCTGCAAGCTGGTACGGTTCTTGTTTTATGCCAACCTGTATGGCAGCATCCTGCTGTTGACTTGCATCAGCATCCACCGCTTTCTTGGCATTTGCTACCCGATCCGCTCCCTACCCTACCGGACCCGGCGCCTAGCTGCTGCCGCTGCAGCTTCCTCCTGGGCAATGGTGTTCCTGCAGCTCCTGCCCACCTTCATCTATGCTCGCACTGGCATTATCAATAACCGTACCGTCTGCTACGACATGACAAGCCCCGAGAACCTCAGCAGCTACTACCCCTACGGCATGGCTTTAACTGCATCTGGTTTCCTCCTGCCTTTCCTCATCATATTAGTCTGCTATTGTCTGATGATTAGAAGCCTCGTCCAGCCCACTGGAGACAACAGTCCCACCAGCAGCGCTGCCCGAGCCAAGTCGATCCGAACCATTCTCCTCGTGTGTGGCCTTTTTGCTCTCTGTTTACTGCCATTTCACATCACCCGGACCATTTACCTCTTCATTCGCGTGCACTGGGTAGCAGACTGCCAACTCTTACAACGCTGGAGTTTATTTTACAAGATCTGGAGGCCACTGGTGAGCCTGAACAGTTGCATCAACCCCCTCCTCTACTTTCTTTCTGGTCAAACTAACCGAGCCAGGCTTGCCTTGGAGCTGAGACTGCACCAGGCTGGTCCTCTTGCCAGGCCTGCCACAAATGCAAAGCGGACAGATGCCCCAACAAGACTTGCCCCTTGCTGACGAAGCACATCCCTGCTGCAGATTTGTTCCCCTTTCTGGGTGTGAAACTCTGAGAAGAGCCATAAAGCCCACCTGCACAATAAAAAAGTGTAATTGCAATTCACCCAGCACTAAGACAAAAGGTAGTGAGGACAAATTTGAGTGAAGAACAAAGGAAGCACGGTTATGAAGGACTAATGGGCAAGTTGTCATCATTTCCTGGACCAGCTGCGAATAAAGAAAGCTGAAGTGTACCCTTTCCAAAAGGTATATCTACTGTTTCTAATCATGAAGAAGGCTGAAAGGAAAATAATAGCAAATAACTGAGGAAGACACCAGAGTAGAGGTAAGCCGTTGTCTCCAGTCATTAGTTAGGTACCAAATTCTTTAAATGCTATGATGGTACTTTCAGGAGCTACATCAAGGATGATTATCACCTAGCTACTACTTCCTTGGCTGGGTCTGTCACATCAGCCCCTTAAATAAAGGGCACTACCTTTCTGCTGCTAGCCAGGACTATTCACCCTAAATGCACTAGCAAGCTCTGGCCTTACATATCATGTATTTCAGAAAAAGTAACCAAGTTATTCTCCTCAGCATCTTCAGGCACCACTTAGCTGCCCTGCAAATCGTAACAACAGCAGGAGCCAAAGATTTCGGAGAGTTCACTAGCCAAGAACTGGGGGGTCTGCCAGACGTAAGGCAATTAGAAGCGTGAACACTGTCCATACGATCTCTTAATGCCACACGTACAGTACATTCACTGACTACAGCAGAGGTCTGGTTCAGAAATCTTCAGGTCTCTTTGCAAAGGCAGATCAACAAAATAGCTAACTCTGTGTTGACAGGAATGGGGAGCTTCTGATTTCTTCCCTCCCACATCAAGCCCCAGTACATGCTGTATGAATGTTGTGGGTGCTACAGGACAGGAACGAGCTCTGACTATCTGAACAAAGCTTAGTGTGCAAGAATGTGATAAGGACCTTGGCAGGTACTGTAACAGAAACACAACTTTTATTGTTCCTGGAGAGTGCGAATCACTCATAACCCGACATTTGAGCTACAGGCAACTGCAGACCCATCGCTGCCCACAATGGCTGAGTCACTCCCCCTTCAATCAAGCTAACTAAAACCAGTATTTTTTCAGAGAAGCAAGGTAAAACAATAGGAGTTGTCAGCTATGCAATACCTAGAAAACAGTATAAGAGGAATTTTCATGAAGACCGACAACAAATGATCTAGCTGGGACGCTGACCAACCACATTTACACGAGCACCAGAATCACAAAAAAGCAGAAACGTAGTCATGATATACGCCCAAGAAGAAGCAGAGACATGGGAGCAGAAAGCAAGCTTAAGAGCCAAGAAACTGGGACCTGTTTGTTCTTAACCTCTTCATAATATTCAACTTCATGGAGCTTGGCCAAAAAAAATCTGTTTTTCCAAGTCATCTGTGCAACAGCAGAGACAGCTTCTGTGAGAAGGGCAGACCAGATGGCCAGGACATGGTGGCTGCTTCAGCTATCCAACTTTAATATGACAACACAAGTCAGAGCCCAGACTAAGCACACAAAACTACTTTGACTTATTTTATGAACATTTTCTCCCTATTTAAATAAAACAAAATCAAAAACCTTTATTTCAGATGTTCCAGATCACACCCATAAGAATTCTGGGCAGAATTGCATTGGCCTTCTCTCCACCGGGGCACAGGTGGTGTGACCACAGTAACATGGACAAACTCAACTAGGGAATCCAGATTAAGCCACAGAGCCAAAGCTTCCTCTATGTCTTTCTCTAACATTCACCAGACAGAGCCTTGGCAGTGAGACAGAGCAGCATGAATTTCCAATCTGTTGATTCAAATTCAGCTGAGGTTGCTAATAACTGAAATCCACCACTTCTGGCAGCTGCTTAGCAGGCCATGCAAGCTGGTTTCAGTACAGCTCCTCAGAGGTAATGACATACAAAACCATTCCCAACATCTTGCTCTGAGGCCATCTCAAAGACAATCCTTCTGTGAGGTTCAGGATGAAGAAGATTTCATTACTGTTGCTGTTGTAAAACCTCCAAGGTCCTGGAGGGTAAGAAGCTTGTTCATAAGGTCTGTCTTTATGGTACAGATGCTTTTCTCATGCTGTTCTTAGTGAGCAGTATTTAAAGAAAAATCTCTAACCTGCAAAAACCTTTGCATACTTGGAGAATAATAAGAGATCTGAAGCACTGTAGTGTCATTTGGGCAGCTACTCCCTTAGTGAAAGTTTGAAAGAGATATTTCATGATTTGAATGGGAAGGTTAAATAATTACAAAGTATTCCTATGCTTTAAACACTTCCTTTTGAAGAGGTCTGCGTGATATAGCACACTGTGTGTACTTAAATCTAGTGCTTTCTGGCTTCCCACTCACGCCGATGCACATCTGCCCCATCCAACAGAACACAGCATGAACATAAAGAATAGAGATTTTCACGTTACTCAGAGGCAGCTCATTTGAACAGCTCTGCTTTGTCTCTCTGCTTGACCATCTGCACAACAGGACAAGCAATAAAAGAGCACCTATAGTGGTAAGATACGTGATGGAATATTAACCAATTTTTTAAATAAGAATGAGAAAGGCTATTGAAACATCCAGTGATAGCCCCTGAGGAAGAGATCTGCCAGAAGCAGGGGGGAAAAAAAAAAAAAAGAAAAGAAAAACCACCACCCAAAGGAAAGGAACAGACCCACCCAAAAGCCACAGCAGCTCTGGGAGTCCCCCCCATCAGCAGCAGTAGTAGGGGAGAGATGGATAACACCATTTACGTTCTCCACAAGTTACACCTCCCTCTGAAATTCACCCAGATGATTTTAATTAAAGACTGTGTTGAACTACTGCTTATTATCACATTTACTGCACCTAAGAGCGTAGCATAATTTGTTTGTGTTACCCTAACTCTTCTACAAACATCTCCAAACAAATGTGCACACCACCAACAGAGTTTAATCAGACCATTAAAGCCCAGAAGCAAAGTCCAACCTGAAAACTTTGTATTTGTTAAAAAAGAGCCAGGAAAGCCATACCATACCAACAGCTTCTCATGCTGGCAGGGGTAAAAGCCAATAAGGGAAGCTTTACAGAGGGGAAAAGGCAGTCTATAAAGATAAGCAGCTTTCAGCTCAAGCCATTCCAAATCCATTGCAAACAGGACTCAGACAGTTATTGCCAATAACACCCCAGCAGCACACACTCAAACAGTCCCTCCCCTGGCCAAGGCAAGCAGCCCACTGACTGCATTAGCTGCTGGCCTCATCCCTCCCACAATGATCACAACCAGATTTTCACTATCAAAAAGAAACTTCATTTCAGAGTTCAAAAACCCCTTTTTCCATTTTCTGTTTGATGATCAACTTGAATCTAAAGCTACGCATCGGAAGTTTGAAGCACAAGCACAGCAGCAAGAGGAAGGCTCCATTTATTAGAGGAATGGGTGATACAGGAACAAAAGCCAGAGAGCTCCAATGCTTCACAGCCACACATGAAAAAGCAAGATAAAAAATGGGCTGAAACCCCCTCAGAAAGGAATGGCTAGGGTGTTTGGAGCTGAGCTGACATGGACGTTACACCACATACAGAAGTCAACCACAGTACTTTAGCAAGATGCTCAAGAGTACAGAGAATTTAGGAACTGAAAGTTTCAACAAGACATTAAGTTCCTCATTACTGTCATGCATGAAATGCTGATCTATGGGTAACAGCAGAACGGTTATCTACAATTGTAACGTCAGCATTAGACCAGAAGCAGAGACCTATGACCGGCAAAAGCAACTAGCTGAAGGATGTGAGGATGAGCAGTAGAAGAACTATGTCTAAATTTCCTCCCTTCCCAAAAAAGACAAATGCATCAACCATCAGCAGAGGAACCGGGGGAAAAACTTCTCCTTTGGGTCCTCAAAGAGACGCTTCCCAAGAAGCTTCTTTTAAGTATTTCTCATGGAAAAGCAGAAATTGTGCTTGTTTAAAAAAAAAAAGTGAATCTCAACCACTTCCAAGGGCAAGAACACATCACAAAGCACATAAGAATACAGGTGCCAGCATCCATTTAAAGCTTTTATTAAGAGAGACCCAGAATTCACAAGTCTACAAACAAAACCAACCAACCTTACATCATCCATTCTCACAGCTGATAGCGTTTGGTTCTCTAAGGGAGCACAGAAAGCACCAATAAAAGTTACCACAGGTCAGTGTACTACTCCCACTCAGCAGTAAGCTCAGCACAACTCACAGTCTGCTGCTTTGTTTTCCTAGATTGTTCTTCAGAATACACTACTATTAATCAAAATAGTCCTGGCTTAGTCTTTCACAAACATCATATTAGTCTTTCAGGAACATGAAAGAAATCTGCGCTGAGAAGTATATTTAAAAAAAACTTAAAACCATTAGTTCCAGAAGGTCTGTTTAAATTATTGTAGGCAAAAAAATATTAGATATAACATTTGTTATAAGAAAATATTTTCTCTCCATTCAAGCAACTTGTCTAAATCTCTTAAGCATTGTGGCACATGAACTCTCTGAAGTCAGCCAAGAAATACCCCAGCGCACCTTACGCTCTACTCGTATAGCAGCTCTTTGCTTGGTGCAGCCATTGCTCAAGAAAGCTGGATGCTCTTCCCTTTTAGAGTAAGATTAGTTTAGTGTAAGAACGTATGTCCAATTATGTAAGTGAGGCTTTATGGGTAAGAAAAACAAATTTTTGAAAATGCACTCCGCAGGAGTTACTAGAAACTAGCCCTGCTTAGGAACAAGCCTTCCGTAGTTTCTGTGGAAAAATCATCATTTTCAGGATGAAACGCCATGGCATTTTTCCAGAGTGCCAAAACTCAGTTCTTACTTTTAACTCTTTCCACAATTTTTAGTTGCAACCTCTTAAATACATCAATTTTCACATTAATCATGACTTACATGAGGTTATTGCTAACCCTGTGATCTCATTAAATTCCAGGGCTAGTACTGATAACATCAGAATCATATACTTTACTTTCTTCTGAAATATTTGCTTGGACCAAAATTAAAGAGGTAGTCTTCCCTCACATTTTCTACAAGAAAAACGAAACAGATTGTTTTCAATATGGTAATAAAGTTGTCCAACGTGAGAAGCTAAATATCCCATGCCTACATCCCAACTCATTTCACAGCAACTCAATTACTACAGCAGAGCTTCCACATTTCAGCCATGGTTGCGTAGTGAGAAAAGATCAGGTCTTAGCTATTGAGTTGAGCTACTCACTGAGTATTTTAGGATGGTGTAGTGCACAGCTCACAGGTTCAAATAAACAGCCAGATGATTCTTCCTCAGTATCTGCGTTATTTAGCTCAAGATGCGGAGGGGAGCTTAAGCCAAATACTTTAAAGACAGGATCTGGGCTTGCAGAAAATTGTGGTGCATCATTCTGCTTTTGCTGTGTTAGTTCTCAGTACTGGAAACAAAGTTTTGTGTACAGGAACTTCAATGTATTTTCTGCTTTTGCAAGTGGGGCAAGATGCTATTTCAACACGCTTCTGTGCGCCATTGTCGATAAATAGGAACAGTAATTATCTGGTAGCTGAAAAAAATTAAAAAACATGCATCTTAAAAAGCATGCTCCTCAGTTTATTTGGTCCGATTCATTTCCATTTTCCTCTTTACATTTTTAACTACCATTAGTGAGACCGTTTCTGTGAACACATATACATTTATCATGTTACACAGAGGTTAATTTGCTGGCTATTTGAAACAATAAGCAAATTCTTAAAATAGTCGTTTTAGTCCTCTATTCATTATTATTAAAAACCCTACTTTGTTATTAATACCTGAGCGCCTAGTTTGGAGAGGTATTTATTCCTTAAACTAAAGTCATCAGCTTTTGGCCGTAATTTAGCCAAGTCATCTTCATTTTGACGTCTGAGTTTCTCTTGTTCTTCTGCTCTGGAAAAGAAAACTCATTTAAGAGACTTGCACTGAAGAGTGCAAACCCAGCAACCCTCATGTATGATGATTTTATTTCTTATAGTTAAAAATGCTTCTAATGTTTGTAGAAGAATTTTGGATTAGATTAAAAGAAGGCTGTGAATGGATTACACTAACCCAGTGTAAAGAAAGAGAGAGGCTATTTTCTGCAGTTTCCTTTTATTTAGATTACAAGACTTCAATAGAAAGATAAATCTTTTGGTGTTCACAGATTACAACATGCTCAATGAGCTTTTGTAAGACAGTTTAATATCCCTTTATTAAACAAGTTCTTACTCCTTAAAATAAGATCACAATACAAAAAGAATCGATAGTCAAAAATGCAAATAAAAGACTGCTCGGCAGTCTTCAGAATTAATAGCAGTCTCCTACAAAAGAGTCAATATTTGACCAGACTGTTGTCAGTCAGTCATTTTCTACGCAACTCTTAAAGGGAAACAGGACTGAACAAAGCTCTGAACATGTTCAGCTTAAGACAGTGGTTTGCATTAAGATAGTGACAAAGGCAGTAACAGTGACCCATTTCTAAGCTCTGGAAGGCAATGAACCTTATTCTAGTACATAAAATGCTGTTAAGAAATCTCCACCCACACTGAGATGGTACAGTGCTGTACACAGAAGACGCTTTATACTAGTCTTTATTTTAAGATGAACATGTTGGTCCTGGGCTGCAGAGTGCCCTCTCCAATTACACAGCTTAAACAGCATAAATCACTGTAAACCAATTCTGTTCAAGTGTTAAGAGATGATTTGGCATTAGTTAAAACCAGTTACAAAGCATAAAGTTTAACCATTTACTGTGAAATCCCCAGCTTGTTTATCTCTTTCGAAAGAACTATTGTCCAGTGCTGACCACCAAACTAAGTAACACTAATTCTTCAACTTGACATGATGCTGATCAAATGCTCCCCACTTCTGGATGATATTTGCTATTCAACTTTCTTTTCTGCAAAAAACATTGTAATAAAAATTACTGAAAATATTATTCTAAGGCACTATTTCTCACAGCATACTCTAATACATCTTTCACAGTAGTAAATACCAGAAGTGTTATGCACACAGTCCAAGCAGATTGAAAAGCAGCTCTATTTGGACACAGATCTCCTTTGCTCCTGAGCACAAGATAGGTTTTGTTGTTGTTGCATTTGTATTAAAAACTGACTGTGATCTTTTGGCTCAAAGATGATACTCATCACAACTATGCCTGGCCACTCACCAAGTCTTGTGAGGTTTTAGTTTCCTTCAGTTTTTCTCAAGACTGATATATAACAACCCCATAAGCTAGGACAAGAATCAAGTCCATGTTACATTCCACCACAAGTCACCTGGCAAGATTTTGCTGACAGGTTTTTGTTTTTTTGTTTTTAAATCATCGTCATATGGACAGTTATATCGTCTAGTTTTAGAGAAGTCCATGAAGTCTATATAAAAAGTGTCTATTATCAAGGTATTTATCTGAAAAGAACTTAGATACAAGCTGTGAGATGCACAGTATTTGCAGGTGAAGTGTTACCTATTAAAAGAGGTAAAGTATTTCAACGTTACACGAAAACAAACTTAAAGATCTAAAGAGACTCACTGAGCTGAATTAGGTCAGAACAGAGAGCTATCAAAAAATTTCATGTTGTTCATATATAAGCAGCTCAAATTCCATAGACGTTATCTTGAAAGCTGTGACTTGGCTCCATATTGTCTTAACATTAGTCATGTCAAAGCGTATGTCAAGAAAGAGTCAGGAAATATTTACAATGAAAGCACATGCTGTGAACACACTAGCAGTTCTCAGTCACAATTGCAGCAAAACGAGTTCCATCAGCAGAGCTTAACCTCAGATATCTTTTTTTAAACACCTGTTCCACCCTTAAGCAAATTAAATATTTGTTTTAAATACATAAAAAAGTTAACTAAGACTTCATCTTCATTGCTATTACATCCTCCAATGCACTTATTTCTAATTCTCACAGCACTAGCAAGAACTAGGAAACTAGTTTTCCTTTTTTCCCCTCTTCCCTTCTCTACCTCAAGATGAGGTAATTGTTTTGAAAGTTAAGACTAACCCAGCATTTAACTCTCATACAGTATTCCATATCCATTGTGAGCTTTATCCCTCTTTTAGCATTCTTGGATAACAGAAAAACAAAACCACAAGTGAACTTTCTACTGTGCAGAGGAGATACAGGGAGATAAAGCCAGTATCACAGAACCTGGAGGATATCCCAACAGCAGGTGACAGATTCCTTCATATTTGATTAAACAACACTTAAAAACAGAGAGTACCTGATTCCAGCAATGGACCCTTAACACATCACCAATGTTTCGTCAATAGCAAGGAAGAGTATTTGAGTCATTACTCTGTATAATATTGCTGTCCTTATTCTCAGTAGAGAGGAAAGCAGGACATTCAAGTCTCCTGCAGAATGAAGTTTGCTTAATTTGATCGACTATCAAAATTTGCTTATTTAAAGAATTTCTGCCCACCTCAAGTATTCCATATCCATTAAAAGGAAATGGATTCTACTTTATTGAAATACCCTTGCCCATTTTCTTTCTAAAATGGAAACTTTTCACTGCAGCCAACAACATTTATGACACAGATCTGACCACAAACTGAGCTTCACATTAGCAGTGTAATTTAGACTCAAGCCACAGTTTTCAAAGACAAGATGAATTAAGACTTCTAAATAAGACAGCACAAGGACCATGCTGAAGTGACTGGAGTGTAGTTTCTTCTGAAGAGGGACCTAGTTTTTAATGTGACTCTTTAGAATAATTAGTCCGTGCATTACTTGACATTAAATCCAGGTAATGTTTGCTGCTGGCTCACAGGTACACACTATGTAAAAGGGCACATTTTAAAACAAGTGATGCAAACTTTTTTAAAAATACACTTCATTTCTGCTCAGTTAGAATGCTACTGAAATTAATAAAGAAAAACAGTAAGCAAGAGTGCCAGGAAAGGAGAGAGACCTTGATAATTGTTACTTCCTCTAGTTATTCACAGGAGGCAGGAGTATGAAATCCTACTACTACCTTGTAAGAAAGAAAGTAACTTTCAATACAAACGGCAGACCTACAAAAGAGAGTAAGTTCAGACAGTAATCTACTTAATTACTTCAGGTTCAACATTTTGTAAGGACACTGTTCTTTATACTTACTCAGTTGCAGCTACTTTTTGCAGTTTTTCCCTTTTCTTCGCAGACCAGTTAAGATCACCACCTGCAACGGACATAGTATCTACTCTGAAACTTCTAAAATTTATCTTTTTGTATTCCATATCTTCGATATCATACCTCACTACAGAAATTCTCGAAGCACTTGACAAGAGATCAGTAATTTTACAAAAAGAAACTTATGTAAAAAGAAAAACATAACTTCCTCAATCATACAAGCAAATAGATTCAGGAACCAAACTAAGCTCTCAAGTTTGACCCAGGTTTTTGTTGAATAACAACAAAATTTCTCTGCAACTCACCGTACTACCCCACAAAAATAGAGAAAGTGAAAGCAACTTGGAAAGAAAAATTAATGTTCCCTTCTAGATCTTTCAGTGGTTACTGCTTCAAGAAGTAGCTGATAAAGTAAGAACACTGCTATTTGAAGGAAAGTCTACCAAGTTTTTTTTACTTGCAGACACATACAATCAAGCAGTTTATACATAAAAATAGCTTTTTCTAAACTGTTTATCCGCAGACTATTCTACACATTCATTCAAGTTAGCCAAAGGGGTAGGTACTCTGCCCTGCTGATCAGATTTGACATCACAGCAAGGTTCAGGGAATTACACACTACAGCATCAAGGAAAAAAACATGAGGACAAGCCCCATCCAAGAGACAGCACCAAATCCACATGCTATAGCACCTGACACCCAGTTGTATACCACCACCTGTAAACAGTTTGTCTTAGTCCTAGGGTGCATCAAGCACGGCATTGCTAGTCAGTCGAGGGAAGTGACTGTCCCACTCTACTCTGCGCTGGTGCGGCCTTACCTCGAGTACTGTGTGCAGTTTTGGGCACCACAGCACGAAAAGGACATGAAACTATTGAAGAGTGTCCAGAGAAGGGCTACAAAGATGGTGAAGGGCCTAGAAGGGAAGACATGGGGAGCGTCTGAGGTCACTTGGTTTGTTCAGCCTGGAAAAGAGGAGGCTGAGGGGAGACCTCATTGCGGTCTACAGCTTCCTCACGAGGGGCAGCAGAGGGGCAGGCGTTGATCTCTTCTCCCAGGTGACCAGCGATAGGACCCGAGGGAATGGAGTCAAGTTGTGACAGGGGAGGTTCAGGTTGGATATCAGGAAAAGGTTCTTCACCGAGAGGGTGGTCAGGCACTGGAACAGGCTCCCCAGGGACGTAGTCACGGCACCGAGCCTGCCGGAGTTTAAGAAGCGTTTGGACTATGCTCTCAGACATAGGGTCTGAATTTTGGGGTAGACCTGTGTGGAGCCAGGAGTTGGACTCAATGATCCTTGTGGGTCCCTTCCAACTCAGAATATGCTATGATTCTATGATTAGTAACTTCAAGAATTATGATGAAAAAACAAACATCAAGAGACACTAAAAACACAACTTACCTGTGAGGTGATTTACAAAATACAGCATGACTACAGCTATTAGTGACACTAAAAATAAAGAAAGACAGTTTTAGCTGACAGTAGGTTTACCACAATTACATAAAAACAATTTAACATCCAACTGAGCAACAATTAAGATTTTTTCCTAGCAGCTGTAATGGAAGGGAGATTTTTGCCAGCAGCATCTCTATCACTTCTGAAAACATCAATTATGCTCACAAGTAGCATGGTACCTCAGAGAAGGTTATTTTAGTTTTATTTATATTAATAAAGGTCACTCATACACAGCCTTTAAGAGTATCATCCACCTACCCTTTCACTCACTCTTCATTTTTTCTAAACATTCAAACTACTTACACTAGGTCACTTCAGGGAAGAAAAAAAACACACCACACTTCACTAGGTATCAGCTACTTTCAACATGTCCCCAGCTGAAATATCTATCCAATTGCACAGTAAGAAAGGAGTTACTAGCATTTTACAGGAAATAGAGACAAGTCAAATAAAACTTCCTGAACGTACAGAATCTATTCTCAGTGTTTTCACTACTTACAGCAAACACAAGCACTGAAGAAGACTTCAAGAAACAAGTATCCTCTTGTGTCCAGAATCATCCCAGCTGCTATAGCAATAATCGCCAGACCAAGATTCTGGATAGACTGCATACTAACACAAAGGATTACCAGTGTAGAGACTTTTTAAACGACAAAATATTTTGTTTTTACTGAACATTAAGATTAAACTTCTCCCCATACGTTAGACAGAGTCATGACTTTGCATTTTTTCAGAAATTACTGTGTATCTACTGCAACCACATATACATATCCTGAAACTAAGGAGACTTCCTCCTAGACTGAACTAGGAGAGAATTAGTAACCATTAACTTGTTAGATCTACTTGATATCAAGTGGTTCTACAGTACAGGCACGTGGTCGCTGCATAGCAGCATCAGACAGATCTAGAGTACTTACAAGCCATAAGCAGTTCCCAGCTGATGTTCTGGAACAACAAAGGCCACCATGGGCCACAGGGCACAGGCAAGCAAGGAGTAGGCCACTCCTAGTAAACACTGGTGAAATAAATGAGTAAAAAGATGTTGGACGAAATGCACTTTGCTGTGAAGTTCTAATAAATGAACAAATTAGTTTTCACCTTCTCCAAAAGGGGAAAAAAAGAGTAGATGTAACACTTTTTGCAATACCCTTCCAAACAAATATGCCTATTTAGAAGGAGGGAGAACTTTTTCCAGGATTGACTCACAAATTAAAGCTTATCTAAGCGGTTAACAATTTTTTTACCCTTAATGTAAAAGCTGTCTAACTTGGAGGCTGATACAGAGGTTTTAAGAGCCTGATGTGAATACACAGAGGAGATCAGTGCTGCATCCCAGAGCAAAAAAACCTGAAGAACAAGGATCCATTTTTAACCCTGATACGCTGGTGAGCACGGCATTAAAGTTTGTAAATCTAAGTTCAAAATCTATTTTTCAGAGCCTAGGAAGGGTAAATTAACAACAAAGACTTTTATTGAGGTTTACCACTATCGAATATAGCACACTAGAGACAATTTAAAACCATTAGAAGTGGCTTAATTATTATCTTAATAAGCTTCAGAACCACACCAACAGACCAAGTTTTGAGAGAAAAGTGAGCACCTAGCACAGTAATCTAGCAATAGCTACTGCAAGGAGAGCATCCCTGACACGAGAGCAGACCTCTGAAACATAGCACCACAAAGCTGTAGATATTTTGATGGAATTAAGGCTCTCTCTGAAGGAAGAAGGAATAGCCAGACCACTCCATACAGCTCTCAGATCTAATCCCACGTTTCTTAAGAAGCTGAACACCTTTTTGCACTAAAAAACTACAGAATTATTGCTACAGACAGCAACATTCAAACAATTTTTCTGACTCAAGGCACACATGCATACTTACTGCCTCCCTCCAAGGAGGGCCAAAACCTGAAGCGTCACCTTTAGGCCACATACAGCTCATGTTAGCTTAGCCTGTGTTACATGTGCTTTGCTTTTTTACCATCTTTGGTTTTAAATTCAGTTGCACATAGTATATCCTTCCTATAAAATCAGGAATATTGAAATAGGTTTTAAGACTACCAAAGTTGTCAGCAGACAGGGGCAGCTTATGCACAATAATTCATCAGCAGTTCAATTTCTTACTTTGCCACATTTAGCTAAAGTCTCTTTGAGAAATTGGTTACCATTGCTATCCAGGGGTTCCAGAAGGTAAAAGCCAACATAATATGAGAAGCAAGCGTAGTTACTACAGCACATAAAACCCAGATGATATTCTTCCCAATTTTATCCACCAGGAGTCCAAAGACAGGAGACATGGGTGCTGATATAATATACACAATACTATAAAAGAGTGAAAAATAAGAGAATTTTCCTTGTAACTCGTGAAGCCATAAAAAATGCACAAAAGACAGATTCCAGAACTGAACATTACCAAAACATCTGAAGACATGAAAACACTCATTATCCAAGAAGTAAACTGCAACATACTTAGAGCTCTTGGAATCATACACCATCAAGCGCTTTTTCCATTTTTTTCCATTTTTCCCAAACATCACAAATTCATCTTCAAACAAGGAAAATTTAGTTCATTGAGCATTGCTATTAAACTGCTTCCATCAACTCTAAAGGGAATCACCGAATACCACAATAATACCCTTCAGAGAGAACTTTTTATTTCATATCCCTCAATTGGAACATCTAAGACTTATTGCTTGAGGAATAACTGGGAGGTATTTGCTTATATAAAAATATGAACTCTATCTATCCACTGAAGTGCAAGCCACCTTCAACAGCAAATCCCAAACAGTCAGAGCCCACAGATACATACATAATCCTAAAACACAGTAGTAGCACTTTTACTTATTAAACCAACTAAAATATACCTGTTGATTGCACTTGCTTCTTGAGATGAGAATTGGAATTTCTCAATAAAGAAAACCCTAAATATAAAAAAGCATGAGCTTAGAACAATGCACACATGTATGAAATGAAAGAAAAATTAAGCTAGGCAAAGCAAACACACAAGAACCTAGTTTACATGCAACCTTTAAGTATAGCTTTAACAAACATCTTAAATCAGATCCTTAGGAAACTATTAAAGAGTATACAGATTTTTGTCAAAGGACTATTCAAATTATATTTTGCAGAAAATATCCAAAATACATAACCAATAGGTAACCTAGTAATGAAGCATGTATCCCAAGAACACTTACTGCTAAAGTGAAAAATAGGCATCTACGTTACTTGTAGAGGTCTTATCAGCCAGTACTATCAAACTTTCCGTCTCACAACACAAAATACACATGAAGCTCACGAGGTCTGTGTGTAAGTATATTCAAAACCTGATTGAGTTATTACATCAGGTCACATAGTTCAGAAAAAAACTACATATGAATGCTTCAAGTTTCACCTTGATATATATATTAAAATCAGCAGCAAAAGAGCTTCAGTCCAAACCTGCAACTACGTTTAAGCCCCAGCTCATAATCAATAGTATACAAGCATTGAAGGAATTCTCTGACAGCTGTCCACAGCTTTCTGCATCAAATCTCACATCATGCTTCAGATCGATATCAAGTTTTAATCTGGAAATGGAACATGTATCATGCTTTTCAGTTCTGACAACTCAGCCTACACTAACAAATGGTACTTCCCACAAAGCTCAGTAGATAAGGAAACTGTAAGAGTTGTGATTATTTCTGTCACAAATATAGCAACTGTGCCACAGAAGAAATGAGAAACCACAGCACAGACTTGCTAGGAAAGCAGTGGTGCTGTAGCCATCTGGAATTTTTTAAACATTAGCCAGCACCTGCTCCCTTCTAAACCACATTACTAGTTAAACCCCGGCCAAACTCAAGGGGAAAAAGCTACATTATGTGAGACACTTACTTTCCAAGTCCAATGAAAGGAAAGACCGCTGCATAATAACAGACACAGATTACAAATATAAGCCACAATGACAAAGAGAAGTCCTTCACATCAGTTAGCTTAATCACTTCACCTGGAATAGGGGCAAGAGACAATATTGTTTCAGTCAGCACAAATGTATCTGAAAATTCATCTACACTGAACAAACATTAAAGTGACCAAGAGTCACTACTGAAGTATTATAATCCTGCCACTATCTACACTCTTATAAAGTTTGCACAGTGAACATCAGCTAAGAACACACAAGTCATAGATCAACAGCGCCAAAGACAAGAACAAACTCAGCATCTCCCACATTAAGCTGGATGTACAAGTTCTCTAAAGTTTCTTTAAAGCTGTCTTGTGCAACAGAATTAAATACAAACTGTTCTTTCAAGGAAATGTTTAATTCTTAGTGCTTGAAGCCTCATATTATATGCTCTTACTTGGTTCTCAAATTTTGTTTATTTTTAATTGGTCTGAGTTCTCCCACAAAGGAAACTCAAAACTCCACACTGATGGAGAAGAGCTGCGTGTTTCTGCACAATAAGGAAATAAGACCAATTCCAACAAAACAGTACTGGTGGCAATAGCACAGACCAAACTGGTGTGAACTGGAAGGTTCTTCACAAGCTCCATAAAGTATTGAGTAACTGGAACTGTCTGCTCCAGAATGAAAGAATGAAACCCAAGGCATGTTTACCCACACCACTCACCCGTTTTTCCTTGCTCTTTACAAAGGAGCTTCTCTGCTCTCTTGTCCAGATAAGCAAGGATTAGAGCACAACTCAGGGAAAAGAGACATGTTACACCACCTGCAAGAAGGTAATCCAACAGGATTAATTGTTGATCCAAGTAGTAATTTGGCTTTTAGACACACTCAGGGTAGTGTACCTTTACATATGTAATGCAAATTCAGTCAGTTTAACACCAGTTTATATACAAGATTCAACAAGCTGTACAACTCCAAATAAAGTATCAACATTGAAGGCTACCAGATGAGACACCTGCCTTGAACTGCAGCACAAACATGTAACTATATTTATTCTACAAATATTGCCGCCAGTCCCACACAGCATGGCTGAACTCCTTATCTGCACCTCGCAATAACAGACACAAAGCCAAGGCCCCGTTACCAACACCAAGGCGTTAACACCTGTGCTCTGACGGAAAGGAACACTGATCCAAAGGCAGCTGAAATTCCACTTTTACTCATCAGGCCACTACACACAAGCTTTGATGTGATGCCCTTCACTCAAAGTATGTTAAATGTTTCATCACCATAAGATACAAACTTGAGTTTGGCAGCCCAAAAAATCTCACAGCATTTTATCAGATGCAGTAACCACACACTCTGCATAAGCATAGTATTTGGCATTGATACAAACACTATTCCAACTGCTCTTCCCAGTCCCAAATACACCTTTCCTACTTTAGACAGTAGGAAATCATTAACATACATGCATACTGCTCAAATTCAGAAACCTAAAACACCAGGTAACATTGATTCAAAAATATTACTAACCTATCATGAGAGTTAGCCCAAGAGTACTGTGACCAGCATGCCCCAGAAGATCTCGAACTCTAGAGTATATCCATCCCATGATATTCATATTCACTGTGCTCCCCTAGGCAGAACAAACTTATGTGAAGAATAATGTTTCCCACAATTATATGAATTCAAAAGGAACGTTAAGCAAACGGCTTACTAAACAATGGTTAAAAAACAGGAAAGACTACACAGGCAACACAAGCCACCAGCAACAATAAGTTACTCCCTGCTGTTTCAGCCAGGGTCTGTAGTAAGTTAATCATTGCAACAATAACATACTGTCACAAATTGAGATTTATATAAAACTAACGGTTTCCACAGGGACATTAGAAGTGCCATAAAATCCATATCATACATTGCATTAGCTTAACTAAATTGAGTTTAATACCACATGTAAAAACAAGTGTGATTCCCACCTGACATGCAACAGGAAGAGCCACTTGTTTTTCCCTTCTGCCCCTAGAGAAGGGATCCATGGCTGCAATCCCAAGGCTAACAACTCGGTTAGCTAACCACGGTTCAGATGAGGTAAGGCAATCTGCTAAGCGGCACCAGCTCAAACACCAACCCAGACCCATCTGCGACCAGCTAACTCGCTTTTACAGAGGTAAATAGCTGCAGTGGTTTATGATACCACAGCCTGCTGAACAGGACCCCTAACAGGAAAGGCACGTCTCACTCGCTCCAGCCACAGCCTGCTGCGTTAGTGCAAACCCACCTCCACCAGCAGTGCAAGCGACTGTATGAACCAAACGGCACAGCTGAGATGCAGTCACGCAGTTCCCATCAGAACCAGCAACAGAAACAAAAATTTCTTACAGAGGCATAGCAGTAACAGATAAGGAAAGGAGTTTCTTAGAACAGCCATCAGTTATCGCAGCCTGCATTTAGCCTCAGAGCCACAAGGTACGCTCAGGTAAGCCAACACTACACGATATGCCAAGCATCAATTAGTCATTAAGGAAATGCAGTGCTGTTACTGTCCCACCCAGTAACTGATGCTAGTAACCACCCAGGCTTCTGCAGACATTTGATGGGTTATAAGAAATCTTACTAACTCATTTCCTTCTGTATCTATCCTTTATCTACCAACAGCAATTTTTTTTAAACATTCTATATTCACATTTCACATCCATTTTTACCTAGCATATCCTAGGAAGGGTTAGAAATGCCGCTTTCTGCTGGTGTCACTGCCAAGACAAGCCACACACCTTAAAGTCTATGAATTAAAGCTACACAGTTTTAAACTTACAATTCTGGCCATGCTTAGTTGTAATCCAAATACAAGATTTAACTCCTTGCCTTTAAACCAACTGACTGCATATGTGTTTTGTGCCACCGCTAAGGATTCTCCACCTATTCTAAAAAAAAAAAGAAGGCCCAAAACAAAACATGTTAACTGCAACATGGAAAGTAACACGAAAACAGCTCATCACTTGCTGGCAGTACCAAGATGAGAGTATTTCAAAGTACTTTCTCTATGAACAGGCAAATCTAATACAAATACAGAAGGCAACAGAAGTCTTAAAGACATGATTCAGGTAAGAATTGCAGCGTCTTAAGCGTTAAGAGTACCAGGTATCTTAAGTAGTCTAGGAATGATTATAATTGCCTTTGGTCATTTACAGAAGTTAAGCTGATGGGCAGCAGCTTGTCATTCCTCTTTTACATAGGTAAAACATTAAAGAACCAAGTGGTATAGCTACTGACCCCAACAACACCAAAAGCAGCACCTTATCAGAATTTAACAAAGTCAATTGCCCACCTCCATTAGAGTTCTAACATTTTCATATTGTGGCACATTCACAACTAGGAGGCATTTCTGACATTTGCTCTCATTTTGCTACCACAGCAGCCCTGTTGTGTTTGTTGTTGCTAAGAATTCCCTTTATTCAAGAGAGTAAACGTTAGAGAACAGGAAGACTAACACAATTTTGCCAGCTCACTGAGTACGAAGTCTTTATTTGGGTAGTTTCATAATTTCTGAATTCATTAGACAGATTTTCCAAATGAAAAACTACAGCTGAGAAGTTCTATTTGTTTTCTAATTTTAAATTAGAATGGGAATACAACAACCTTTTTGCACGCCTCAACATCCAATAATTTTGTCTGATAGTGCAAACAGTAGCCGTTTTCTAGGACTCAGAAAGTTGGTCATTACCTCAGAAGGCACATAGCACTCTTCTAGACTTACCCAAATATAAATCTGCCTGCTTCCATCAGCCAAAAAGCATTAAGTAGTGCTCCCAAAGCAAAAATCACCTGTTAGATAAGCATTTAAGGAAAAAAAATCTCGTATTTGGAGTATAGAACAAACTAGAACCACATCAAAGCAGAAACAAAAATTATTTTCCCCCTCCAGACCTGAAGAAATACTTTACATTCACTTCCTGCTCTTAACATTTTTTTTGCTCCCTCTGCTTTACACATTATCCTGCTGGCTACAAAAAATCCAGCCTGGTCCACCCAGAATTGCACTCAGAAAGCATCTCTAGAGGCCCAAGTCATGCTTTCCTGTACCCTTATACCCTACCCAACTACAGCTGCATAGTAGTTTCATCACATCAAACAGATAAAATATTTTGTTCCTTCCCATTCTTATTTCACTCATCATTTATGGTCCTCTGTCCCCATCCCCAGGTACCCCAATACAATTCAGGGTTCTCCCATTTCAGTTCTCTTCACCTACCTACTCCTATCTGAAACACACTACTATCAGAGAAGCCATCTGAGCTTTTTTTCCCATCCCACTCCCAGCAGAGATGCTTCAGGTATCATCCTTCACCCTCCCATTTGCACTTACCTGCCCAACACAAACAAAGACGCTAAATATTATAGTGCCCAACCTGGGAAAAAAAAAAAAAAGAAACAACTTAATGAACAGCTAGATTTTTTCCCCCCCCTTGTACAATACAAATTAGACCTACAGCAAGGAAAAAGGGGAGGTGATATCCAATTAAAGTTCTCTGTAACAAATGCCACAGCTTGACAGCATCATTAAAAAGGATTGTATAGATAGGCATTTTTGAAGCTACTTTACTGAAGACATAAAAGGGAAGAAACTTGGTTATACCAGCGGAAGTTCCTAGATCATATGAAAAAAACTGAAAAAGCTGTGCTACTGACTATTATATTTCATATGCACTTTGACTCTACCATCCATTGAACACAAATGACGGTATGATCACACTCACCGTATTCCAAATACTCTGTCTATCAGAAAGCCTCCAAAGAAACAAAGAACCACATTGGGCCAGGAATACCAGGCATAGAGTGCCATGAACTGAGCTGTGTTCACCTTCATGTCCTAAAAAAACAGGAAGGAAATTGGAAAAAAAATTACTCCTAAGGTAATTACTGAGGCACAGAATAAGTATCCAAGTAGAAGTACTTACAAATAAGCACACCTTCTGATCAGAAAATACAAGATACAGTTTGATGATTTTTATCTGCTGGAAGAGGACGTTTTAGAATGAACTAATCCACGCTGCTGTAACACAACAGAGTAAGATTTTCTCAGGGGCGTCTAGAAGAAAGCCACAAAACTCTTCCCAACGTGAACGTGGCACCTGAACGCCCCGAACACCTCCGAAAGGCTCAGCCCTGCTATTTGAACCCTGCGCACCCGTATGCCAGTATCACTGCCGGTCACAGCCGCAGCGCCAGCTCTCCAGCCCGCGGCCGGACCCCGCACCAGCAGGGCTCCGGAGCGGCAGCCGAGCGGCGCAGGGGCCGCCGCGGCTCCTCCCGCACCCCCGCCACCCGGGCCCGCCCCGGGCAGGGACTCACCCCCTGAACCTGCGTCTGGAGAGCCGCCGGGCCGTCGTAGCAGAAGTAGCTGCCTGCAAGGAGAAGGGGAGGCCTCAGAGCGCCGCTCCGAGGAGGGGCCTCGGCCGGGCACCCCCCGGCCCCTCCTCACGCAGGCCCCCGCCCGCCGCCGCCACGCACCGAAGCCCAGGAAGCACATGAGCGCGAGGACGAGCAGGNCCGCGCCCACGCGTCACGTGGGCGGCCCGGCCCACAGTGCACCGCGGCTGGTTGCCGGGGCAGCGGGCCGCGCGGGCTCCGCGGCTGCCATGGCAACGGGCCGGGCCTGGCGCGGCCGCCCCCAGCTCCCCTCAGGCCGCTGCGAGACGCGAGAAACCTCTCGTGTGCGCCAAGTTCAGCCCAGAACAGCGCACTGAAATGGGGAGTTTAAACTCCCGAGCGCTAGGTACTGCAACTAGTGAGGCTCGATGAGTTAAAACAGCCTTCTGCCCGTCCTCTGGGCAGAGAATCAGAATCGTTTAGGTTGGAAAAGACCTCTAAGACCACCAGGTCCAACCGTTAACCTAGCGCTGCCAAGTCCACCACTAACCCGTGTCCCTCAGCACCACACCTACGCGTCTCTTGAACGCCTGCAGGGATGGTGACCCAACCACTTCCCTGGGCACCCTGTTCCAATGTTTCACGACCCTTTCGGGGAAGAATTTTTTCCTGATATCCAACCTAAACCTCCCCTGGCACAACTTGAGGCCATTTCCTTGTCTTATCTCTTGTTGCTTGGGAGAAGAGATAGAGAGGAAAATCTGTCCTTAAATTCGCATCTTCTCTGAGCCACTATTTTACCACTTTTTCCAGTGTGTTTCCTCGCACTGTGTCTGTGTTACCCCTCTGCTGGGTATTCTGTCCTGGGTCACTGGTGCTGCTGGGAAGGGCAGCGCAGCTTGTCTGTACAGGTAACAGTTCGTCTGAGGACATCAGAAGCCATGCCTGCACAAAGCATACCAGGATATTGGCTGTTTAAAATGTCCCTAGTATCTCAGCAACGATAAAACTGTGTCATAGGCACGCTCTTGGGAGGACATTATTTCATTTTTTAGCATATGCATAGTCTACTTTTCTATTTAAAGGGATTTTAATGCAGGCCTATCGTGAGCACACTCATTTGTTGCATTTTACCTGAGCTGCTGTGAGCTGAGGCCCACTTTCCAACTACCCTCATTAATTTGATCAGGAAAATCAAAATAAGTTTTCAAAACATGCTGGTATAGCATGCTTGTAGTGCAGCTGCTGCAGACTACTGCGGGGAATAAGTTGCTTACATTTCACTCAAGACGTGCCTTTTAACAGCTACACATCTGCCAAAAGACAGCTATGTTATCGAATGCACATCTTTCTGGAAAAGAGAAATTATTGGGTCACATTTTCAGCCACCCTAAACTAATCTAGATTCCTCGAAATCAGTGCAGCTCTTACAGCTTACTCTAGCTGCTCTTTAAAACGTGGTGTTAAACTGCACAGCTTCGTCGCAAAAGCGGCGTCCAACAAACTTGATGTCATTGCCGCTTGAGGGAGCTGGAGGGCAGCGCGCGGCCGCGCGGGCTGCCGTGGGCTGCCGGCGGCATCGCTACAGGGCGGCCGTTGGTGCCCGCGGATAGAAGGGGCAGAGAGCTGTGTACGGAAGAAAGATGTATTATTTTTCCTAGCTAACTAGCCCAGTTATTCCAGGAGACCGACGTCATGTCACCCAGTACTTTTCTAGTTCTCTCTGATCCGCAGAAAATATTTTTTGGTTGTGCACATGCTCGAGTTTCCCTCGAGGACACGAATATGGCTGTTGCAAAAGGCCCAAGTTCCCAAACTGCCCTCCCACCGCGACTCTCAGAGAAGATGACAGGAAACCTCAGGAGACAGCTGGACCCATCACCAGAGAGGAAGAAGGGACCCCCAGCCACACAGATCGTGAAGTACAGAGCCAGAACCAACAGAACCAACTTCTTTATGGCTCATGGCTGCTTCCCCAAGACCTCCTGCCCCATTTAGAGCATAATGTTAACCACAGGAATTTCTGAGACATTATAGTGTTGGTCACGGAAGAAAACCCTCACAAACAGCAAATGAACTGCACAGTCTTTTCCATAAACTGATGGACACCAATTCAAGGCTAATGTACCCTGCAAAATTAAACTTAAAAAATTTGTAGAGTGCCAGAATATTATCATCAAAAATATATTGCCATTTTCCCTGTAACTATTTTTAAATGCTGGCTCAGAAGGCACAAGTAAATAGAGAAAAGTGGTAGTTAAAGCTGAAAGAGACAACGAACACACACACACACACACACACACACACACACACGCACACACAAAAAGGTGTCATTTTAATGGTTTACCATTGTCTTCTGATTTTGTTGTTTAAACTATAATATTCTTATATCAATATCAAATCAACCCAATGTGTAACTCATGGGCAGCACTCTGACTAATGGATCCCGCAAAAACTGTCTCCTGTATCTATTGATCAATTGTATCACCAAGGATATCTAGAGGAAGATCTGGAAAAGCAGATTTTATCTCCTAAGTCTCAAAAAGGCTCTCCAGCCCCATAACCAAAGTAATAGGCAAAAACACAAAGCAAGTAAACATGTTAAACCGCAATTTGTGATTTAGGATAATAATATTGTGGCCCAAATTCAGCTATGTACGCCAACGTGAAGAATGGATTGAACAGCTCTCAGAGGCTCTGGGGATATCCTCACCGCAGCTCTTATTTGTTTGACTTCAATTAATCAATCAACAAGCACAAAAAAAATCCTGCAATCTTTAAAGCTGACTGTGGATCAGGATTTCTTTCTGCGTACTTTGTTGCAGTGTTTTGTATGCTACAGACCAAAAAATGCACTCTGCAAAAGTGTTTTTAAGAGCTTCTGACAACCGTGGCAATTATCTGTGCCAAGTATGATGACAAAGTATTCCTGGAAAAGTGAGTACTCAGCGAAGAACATCATCCTGACTTTCTGCTAACTGAGCAGTAGGATTTTAATAAAGGGCATTGGTCTCCCATGTTTTTGTCCCATTTTAGTTTATGCAAATCTCTGTAATGTCGCAGTCTAAGTTTTCCTTATCATAAGAAATTCAGTATGCCACTGTTGAGTCAATATGTAACAGAAACACAAACAGACAGCATATCCTTCCCTTTCCTGTTAAAACAGTGAGACAGAAGGCTGCTTCAGAACATATCACCTCAAAGGTCGAATACTTTTTAGTAATCTCTCTCTAATTTTATTATTTATACAAAAGCATCCTGGATTTGTCTTTTTTTATTTGAGATGTGTTATCCTGCAAACTTCGTGATTTCATAATGTGTCTTGCTTTTTCTTGTCCTCTGTTCTGCCTGCTTTTGGATATACGGGATCTGTCTGAATTCAATTATTCTGTGATTTCCTAAGAAATAAATGCAAGAGAGTTAAAGTCCCACTCTGCCAATGAAGCCTTTGTCATTCATCCCTTAAAATAACAATTGCAATATTGCCACTCTCCCATGCTCTATTACTATCATGCAAAAATATGCAAAGATGGAAGGTTTAAGATAAGCTACTTTAGAAGCTACCTAAATCATTTGAAATTGTTACTTAATTTGTTATTCTTAAGCAGGATCCACCGAGTATAATTGATTCAATACCAAAAGAGTAAATTTAATGATGGGAGGATTCTTCCTGTGGAGCACAGCCATGGCAGGTTCTAGTACAATGGGTTTCTGTGCTTTCATTCATCCTTGAGGGAATGTTTATAAACCTGAAACAGATGCAACTGTATGGTATTTATTTTCAAAGATGTCAGTGGGTTTTTCATGTTATTTTCATGCTTTTGTGCTTAACTATTTTCATATGAAACAAGACTGGATTAGTACTTTATCTTGTTTGGTATAACATAGAAGAACCCTTTGCAGTAGAGTAAGATTACATTAATGTGTCTGGAATATTTAACAGGAGAAAAAGGTTATTTTTCCATGTGCTCTTACAAAATGTTTGCCATGCCACCCCTTTCTTCCCATTCACTTCAGTCTTCACCTTGGATGTGACCTTGCTGTGGCAGAAGTGCAGTGTGGCTGTAACATGTAGTGTGAGTTAAGTCTAAGATGATTCTTAAAGGCACTGCTGGTGAGAGTTTATGCCACAAATAAATACAGTAGATTACTCTTAAACTCATACTTTAGAATGTTTATTACAGATGCAATTTCTGTCTCAACATAAATCAAAGTACTTAAAGTGCCATATGATACCAAATGTTTAGTTTAACAGCATAAAATTGAGCAAAAACTGTATACAGTACTTTATAGATGCTATAAAATTCTTGTGCCTGTGGCCTCACCTTTTTGCATTGCCCAGATCAATCAAGTTCACTGAACACTCTGGATAATAAATACTCACGTGAACCAACGATTAGCTTACACACATTAGTTCTTCTAAGCTATTACTCTCTTCAGTGAAAATGCTTCAAAATATGACAAAATTGCAAAGAAGCAGGAGCTGTATTTAACAGGATTAAATTTACTTCACCATCATTAGACTATTAGCCATTCTCTGACAGTAAAATCTTGTCCTTTGCCTCCAACTTGCATTAGCAACCTATTATGAAAAATCTGTCATACATAGGCACACAAGCATTTTTTAATCACTTCATGTGATAAGAAAAGTGTTATTGTAAAGCTCACTGTGTCCTGCGCTCTTCCTGTCGCGTTCAAAAGTTATTGGACTTATGTACAGACTCCTTAAGATATGTCTAATTTCTGTAAACTCTTTTACATCAGAGAAAGCTGAAAAAAGGCTGAGGAAGCTTTTTTGCACCATAAATCTATGTGAGACCAAAGATATTGGCCTAAGAAACTTCCTGAACTTCAAAAAATGACTCTGCCAAAGCAAACACCTCCTCGCCTCTCAGCTGAAGAGGCTCAGCTGAGTCAGACAACAGACCAGAGAACCGAATCTTGTGGGTTTATTGCTCTTTTTTCTAAGTAAGCTCATCAAGAAACATTGCTCTTCGTACTTCCCAAAATTATTTAAAGCCCCTAAATATTCCCTAAGAGAAGCGGGTTTCAGACCATTTCTCTATTAGTGAAATCTGCTCGGGTAACGTGTAAGAAAAATGCCTGCAGTGAGAGCGTAAGAGCAGTCATTCATGATGTGCCGCTTCTTTCAGCACGCTCAGTAAGCTTTCTTTTAGCATTACTGTCTCGGTACTTTGACCTAGACGGATGTCAAGAAACAGAACCAAAAAACCACACTGCACCAGAGGCTGATTGGCATACCCGTACGCATCTAGAGCCACATAGTTAAGTGTCCAGAGCTGGGGAGAGGGGGAAATCGGAACTTTTTTGGGGGGTCTATCCTTGAATTACAAGATAACACCTGCTTTGCTCAATGTATGCTAACAGTGCTAACTTTTAAAAATCTCCTGGCTACTTGGTTGAAATACTGAACAAGCAGAGGTGCCTAAACACAAACACTGAACCAAAGCATTTATTAGCTACTCTGTCAGTGAAACGATGCATTCTCATAACATTAAACATTTTTGAAAAGTATACTGTTTCTTTTAACAGCATGTACACAAAATATTTTATAACTAAGCCCAGCAACTTAGGAAGGAAGCTCTGATGTTGAATAAAACTCTCAAAGGTTAGTGCAACACACCGCCACCGCGCTCTGCCCCGGCCGCCTGGGGCTGGAGGAAGTCCGCACCCCTGCCAGGGACAGCGGTCGCTGCTGCTGGCCACAGACCAGGAGAAAGCAGCGCAAAGGCTCTCTGTCACCAGGGCTTGACCGTTCGTTCTTTGGAGACACAAGCGTTTAGTGACACAGAAATGGGTGGGAGGAAGAAACTGATTCCCGCTGACTCCGTTGCAGGCCCCGCAGTCTGCCCTTCGTAGCCCTGTAGATGCGCAGTGAGCACTGTTCGCCACACAGGTATCATTCTTAAATTGATGTATGTTGTTACCACCGCCCAGTAACTTGGCTAGCAGGCTATGACACATGCAAAGTAACCAGCAACAGCCTCCCCTTTCTACCTGCAGATAAATCCTCGTGGTTTCCCCACCAAGGCCTTTAGTTATCGATCTCCCTTAGTTACTTGTATTCCAAATGCAGATCTTCCAAACTCCCTCCCCACCCCCAAGGCTGAGTATTTTATGCACATCAAGCAGTTCCTCATCAGGCATTTCCTCTGCCCTCAAGTTATTGAACTTTTCTGGAGAGTTTCCAAGACAAGGGTAAGGTGGCTTTTTCCTTCTCCCTCCAGACAGCAGCCCAGAGCTGAGCAGAGCTTCCCAAGCAAACAGCTTCACCCCACAGCACCGCTGTTTCCTGAGCTTTGCGATTCATTCCTTTGTTGGTACGTCTGATCCTGCAATTTGCTTCCCTTGCAAATTTCACTGAACCGAATCCTCTCACCTTTGTGCAGTTTGCTTCTCACCATCTCGCTTAGGCCCCAAATCCAAGGAACTGCTCTCCATTTTTTCGGACCTGTAAGTCAATTTGTTTGGAATTTCCCTTCCACTGTGCAACCTCTCACTTGAGATCTGTTTACCTACAGCCCACTTCAGAGCAAGGGCTCTTTCCTGACAACACCCTGATAAGCAGCGCCCCGCTTTATGCGCACGCCTACCCTGCAGCTGTTGTCCCAGGAGACACCCTGCTGCCAATTTCTAGTCTCCTGGCTGGTGGTCACTTCCCTTTGCTCCAGTGCTCCAGCAGTTACATGAGTTCTTATTCCAGCTGCAACACTTCTAGCACGTGGCACAGGGTAAGTAGATATTTTATCCACTCCAGGTATTCTTGAAATTCAGTGATCTTGCATGATTGTTTGCAGAGACCAACAAAGACAAGTGTGACATAGTTTCACCAATAGTTTATTAAAAAAAAGAAGTATTCTATACCTGTGTTTGACAAGTTTGTGTTAAATAGTCTAACTGGATTGAGACCTTTCAAAACAAAACCAAGAAATGCAAAATCAATATCATTCCAATAGTGCTGAGTCCTATCCAGCTTTCTATCTGAAAGCATGAGGGTTTGCTCTGTTTCATCACCTCAGGAAAGTGATAACATGAGAAAAATTGCAAAAAGCACATAGGACAGTTAGTCAAACACAAAAAGCATAGTTCCTTCTTCATTGGCAAAGAACTGGAAACCAGCAGTTTATCTACCTGGGGAGGGGAGGAGAAAATTTCACAAACTGATCATCAAAAATAACATGAGGATAAGGTATTCTGCCCAAGTGTTTGTTAAAGTGAGGGACTGGAGAGGGGCATGAAATACACAGTTTTCTTTTTTACTTTCCTTCAAAGAGTGAATGAAAAATTATTCTGCACAGCAAGAAAATAACTTGTAATATAATTCAGAAAATATATCGTTTCCTTTAAAAGCATCTTGCTCAACACTTGATTTCACATTTTCATTCCTTAGAGATTACCATTCGTTGCATTTTTATACCTCTGAGTTCACCACCTTGTGGTTTTGAAGTACAAACAACTTCATAAATATTACTCATAGCATTAGAAAAAAAAATCAGGCAGATTCATGTTCTTCTACATAAATGACAAGTGAATAAATACAAGTTGTATCGGTGACTAACTGAAATATTACAACCACATTTCCTGGCACTATGGAAATAACAGCACCGCTGTACACAGAGGTAATCAATACTGAGTAAATGTACGTTAAAGCTAACATTATCCCACAGCTTCAATGGCCAAAGGCCAAAGTTTCAATGAAGAGTCATTCTAGCTTTGTTAGCTTTGAAATTTCTACCTTAAGACTTTTTTTTTTATGAGAGCTGCAGGGCTCACCTTCTTTTAAGCTGCAATGTAGGGACAGGTGGAGAGGATGGTTCAGAGGCGCGCGCGTGTCCTTTCACTGTACACACTGCACGCTTTGTGCGTATTGCACATCACGTTCTGCGTGAGTCCATACGTGGTGCGTGATGTGTGTACATTGCATATATTTCTGCCTGCAGTTTTTACGTGCTCGTGATCTACACTGGAGATGTGAGTTCGTGTGTGTTATTGCCTGGAGAGAGCAAATGCCACAGCCCAGACCCAGAGCGGAGAAAAAGCCGGGGCACGGTGTGGGGTCGGGGCCGCAGAGGGATGCCCTCCTGCCACCCCGCCAAGCGCAGAGTCCTTCCCTGCCTCGCGCAGGCAGGGTAGGTCGTGCTGTGTGTGTCACCCATCTGCAACCCGAGCCCGACCTGCCCACAGCAAAGCAAATTTGTTCCTGGGCTCTGGGTGGTTCGTTTTCGAAAGGGAAGCAAAGGCTTCTTTGAAAATGGCCTTGTTTGAGCATAAGCAGATGGGTAAAGCGAAAGTTCTGAGATGGTTCTTGCTGGAAATTATGCTTTGCTTGTATAACCTTGCACTTATGACTTGTTTTATTCATATAAACATCTGTTTAGGTGAGTCCTAAGTTATGGCATCCTCTGAGCACCTTGCAGTAGGGCAACACAACAAGAAACGAATCACAGTGACGTGGGAAGGCTGCGACCTTACCTCTCCCTGCTTCATCAGGAATGAAATTCCCAGCAATGTCAATATTTAAATTACCATAACTGGGCATGAAACCATGATTTCACTTGGATGAGTGAGGCAAATCACACTATGCTGAGCTCGTTTTGGACATTTCTTTGGGCTTCATATGTGCAGCTACCCTTCAGAGCTAAAACTAGTCGCTTGCTTTATTTAAACAGAACCG
The DNA here is from genome assembly GCA_013399475.1 of Chauna torquata. Taxonomy (NCBI): domain Eukaryota; kingdom Metazoa; phylum Chordata; class Aves; order Anseriformes; family Anhimidae; genus Chauna; species Chauna torquata. Next base: position 43,115 of record VXAL01010433.1, on the reverse strand, counting down.
AAGTCTCTGAAGAGAAAGCTGATCTTCAGGGAAGAGCTCACACCACACAGGCACCTGAACTGGAAAGTCCTCTTTGTCTCTCGAACATTCCCAGTTGTCCCCATCTGCCCAGGGCTTGTGCTGGCTTCACTTGCCCCAAGCTGCTGAAAGTCCTTCCCTCTCTGGTGCCCTGTGCATGAACGACTGCAGGCTCCACCAGCAACAGCTTCAGCTCCTTTCCTGCCCTGCCTGCACAATCCACACCCCGCGCAGAGGCTGGGTGAAACCCAGATCCCTCCTCAGAGGTTTCCATTTGCATCCGCTGCTTCTTTCAGTTTTCTTCTCCCACCCATTTCTTGGCTCTAAATGCTTGTATTTCTCACAGATCCAGTACAGGAGCCGCACGGTTTGATAGCACTATCTTGCTAGCTCACCCAACCCAAGCATCTCAGAAAAAGTGCAAGATTAAAATAGGTGTACAGAATTCTAATACTCTTTTACGCCCATGGGAAATAAAGTTCTTAAGTTCTTCACAGAAGGGAAACTTCTTGGAAGAATTCTGTTGCAGCAAAACACAGGCGGGTTTTTTTGATGTTGAGTTCCACTGCAAAAGGCTGGCAGTGATAACGGGACAGCCTGCAGCACTGGATGAGAACTTGTCTTACAAATAGCACTTATGAACCAACTCCTGCAAACACAACACTCAGGGATGCAATCTTTTGCTATGGTCGCAGTTAAAAGCCCAGGGTCTGCATCATAACCATTAGCTGAAGTTGTAGTGTAGAAGAAATTGAAGAGGAAAAAATACGATTTTTTTTCTTTTCTCTTATCTGGAAAGCAAAGAAAATTTTTTTTTCCTAGAAACTTGAGCAGTCAGTTCATGTGATATATCTAAAATGTGATCCACAACCACAAAGCATTCAAATAAAATACAACAACACAGTGAGCTGATGTGACACTTTTATTTCAAATATCTACCATCTAACAACAAATGCCAAGCATACTGCTTTGTAAAATTATAGGGAATGTAAAATGGAAAGAGAAAACTGAATTCAGGAACAGGAACAGATAAAAATCCTGCTTTTGAGAATGATGCCAAGTAATAGCATCCCATCCTGGCCCCTGTACAAGATCTGGCGAGTTTGCTTCCCTTGGCAAACTGTGCGAAATCACACTTCTTCCAGCTTATAGTTACACTCTGAACAATAAGTGCTTTGGGGCAGACTTAGTCTCTGAGAGCTCCAGTCAAGTACCCTGATAACCAACTTGCAGATAACCTGCTGGTGAACAAGAACCGACTCAATTTATTCGGGGCGTGAGTCCCTCGGAGTCTTTCCAGGCATTGGTAACAACTGTGTTATTTTGGATGGCTTTTCTGTGCTGCATGGGAGTGTTTACATCACTCCAAGAAGAGAAGAAACAGTTAGTGGTTTTATAACTTCTTAAAATCTATTTTTCTAGGAATAAGACAGCTGGTAGATTCATATGAGAGGGGTCAAACACTCTCACATCCAAATCCCCCTCTGGTATGTGTTGTGGAGGACTGGGACCAGCAATGCCAAAGCGTTCATGCTTCCTTCTCCCCCTCTTGCAGCCAAGCAGCAGACAGACACAGGGCTAATCTCACAAAGAAGCCAGGATCATATTTTTTCTTTTAAAAAAAGAAAGGAATATTTTGCGATGACATTTTTTGTGTCATTAAATTTCATAAATAGTGGCATTGTCTTTGGTCATTCCTCAGCCACGAGTAGCATGCACTTCCCAAGGGTTACATTTTCTCCAGTAATTTAGTCCTGGATCCTGAAAGGCACCACAGTGTGATTGAGGGTCTAGACCTGTGTGTCTGGGTAAGATTTAGATAAAACAGTGAGCAAATGTACAGATACTTGTGAACAAACATCTGGTGAACAAATGTTTAGATAGAATAGTGAACAAGTATTCACACTGAGGAAGAGCTGAGCTTTGACAGTAAGGTGTTCAAAATCTGCACCACGCAGGAGCCAAAATCTCATTTTCCAAAGTAGGTTCACATGTGCCAAAGTCATGCTGCAAACTAATTAGAATTCCTCATCTTTGTATAAATTTTTGCCTAGAATCTACATTTGCAAGTTTTCTCTTCCCTTTAAAGGCTGCCTGTTACTATGCCCTACTCTACTCTTCTTGGTGTACACTGATCAGATTGGTCTCGGTGTATTAGCAAGCTCGAACAGACACATCATGGTTATTAAAAATATTACATATGCCAAAATATTTTGACTGAGAAAGTGAGAAACATTCCTAGCATCCTGAGGTTCCTGTCTGCTGTAAGCCTTATGAAGAATTGGCCCAAAATAAAGTTACGTTGGTGGTTGTCACGGCTACCAGCCTGGTAATCAAAGTGGCCACTGTGAGAAGGAAGGGCCAGGGGGCCCAGGCATCAAAATGCCCAGGGTGAGTGACAGGACAGAGCACAGATCCACGGGCACCAGCGATGCTTTAGGCAAGACATGTGTAAAACAGCTCCTGTGTACAGCCTGGACACAGGGAAGTGAGTGTTAATTACTTGCTTTTGCAAATTACTTCGTCCCACAGAAAAAGAAAGCAAAGCCAGGAATCCAAAAATCACGACAACAATAATCCCTGCGAGTCTGCAGAAGAGGCTTTAAGCATACAGCTGAACAGAAAACACAAACTCCAGGTTTAGGCTTCCACACTTTCCAGACTTTGCTTTTTCATGAATGCAAACAAAAGCAGAACAAAACATCTCAATATAAGCTTGCTCTTAAGTGTGACTCTTTGTATAGACCTGCCAAAAAGGATCAGCCTGTCTCCATCCTTAACTGTCCCAGCATCATTTCAGCTTCTGCTCTACTTTCTCCTAGCCCTGGCTCCCATTTTGCTGCATTTTCCGCCCAACAAGGAAGACCAAAGTTTCTTATAAAATCTGAAAAAGCAATGCTCCTCTCAGCACGTTTCCGGCCTTTATTCCCTAGGAATATTTCCCACAGGCTACCTCACACCCAGTGTCCTCCTCACAGTAAAAGTCATTTTGCTACCAAACTGAAGTGCTGGGATTTTCAGGCAGATAACGTCGCAAACGTTACGCCCAGGAGATACCATTTCAATAGCCAGCTCCGGCCGTGGAAGGCATCCAGCAGCGGCATGCAACCCAGCAACCTGCCCCAAACACCAAGTGCTTCCAGGAAATGGGAAAGCTGCAATTGAAACAAACCTTTCACAGGTCCCACGGGACTGGGAAGAACTGGTGGATGAATCACTGCTCACAGCACGTCTTCAAGGAAGTCAGCAGTAAAATAAGTGGGGCAATAAATGGACTCAAAATGCCATAATTGGCTCCCTGGGGCCAAGGGGGACCCTGTGCTGAAGCCCACAGCATATTTGAGTCCCCACCATACCGCCTGGACACAGCGACTGCCGTAGTGAGAGTTTGGGCAGAGGGTCTGTAAGAAAAGAAACAGCGTTTGGCAGCAAAGGGTCTTGCGGTTGCAGCTGATTTGTTGAATCTGTAAGAATATCTTCGTGCTGTTGCAATGCTTTCCTCATTTGTGTGCACTGGATACTCAGCAAATACAGATTTAGCAACAAGGCATTGTTAAACTAAGATATGCTCCCCCTTCAAGATTTATTTTGTATACTCACTATTAATAATCTGCCACAACACTCCTGCGGTTCCTCTGAATTAGCACTCAATATTGCCCCCAAAGTGACAATTCACTGTTGACAATGTTGTCTTAGGCTAAGCCATGGAGCCTGACAAACGCTGGTCAAATCTCTAGCAACAAAACTGAACCAAATGCTCAAGATTTTAGTGTAACAGCTAGGAAAAAGGGCTAAATGTGGAAATACCATTCTTCAAATCGAAGCCAATGTATCTGAGAAGGAAAACGGTTTCAAAAGTGGGTTAAACATGCCATACATAGCACGTTCCCAAAACTGCGGCTGGGAAAATGTCAGGCTGGCATCTGCCTGGTGCAGCAACCTTCGAGAGTGCAGCTTTAAGGAACAAAGACATCAAAACAAAAGAAGCAAACGTATTCCTCTTTCCATATGCAGGCCTGAACGCACAAAACTGTGGGAGTTGCTTCTTGTCTGCAAGTGTCACCACGTCAGCCTGCCAGTGAGAGGTGACACAGCAGGAAAGAATTAATACTTTGGGGGACACTGAAAGGGCTGCAGTGTCGCTAAATCAGAAGTGTGGCGAATGCTCGGTTTACCCAGCGTGAATCTGAAGGAAGTACTAAAGAGCAGAACCCAAGTAACTATGACAAAAAAACCCGCAAGGTGCATTCAGGATCCCAGACGTGGCAATAGTTCGGGAACGACTGCTGATCGGGCACAGCAGAATGGCACGTGCAGGCCCGGGTGAGGACCGTCCTGAGGAAAGCAGCGCAGCCCCAGCATCCCATCGCTGGGGTCCAGCCGAAGCACACCTCCCGCACAGCTGTCCTGCCGGCACCTCGGGGCTGCCCCGTTTCGTTCGGTGGAGACACTTTGTTCCCAGCCAGGGAGGCAAAACGAGCCTTTTCGGCTGCCTGAAAATGAGCAGTCCATTAACACATTGATACATCATCGCAACTCTGGGTTAAAGCAGGCTGTTTTCAGCACTGGAGGGTTTTTGTTGTCCAAGGCTGAAATTACTCCCAATAAAACCTGTTTCACTAATATTTTTTCAAGGTTTATCTGTGTCTTGATTCCCAGCTTCCTTTCTGGGACACAAAGGGTTGATTTAGTGGTTTGTTGGGTGTTTGTTTGTTCGCATCTTTTTTTTTTTTTAACTTTACACCCAACTCAGAGTCCAGCAAAAGCATGAGGAAGATTCCTGCTGACTTGAGGGCTTCAGTCATGCCTTTCTGTGCAGCTAAGTTATTAATGCATATTTAATGCTTTTAATAGACTATTGCTGCAGGCCCTGACCCTGCCGCTGACAGCACCAAGACGAGCTGGCATGCCTAACAAGCACACGGGTGAAATGTAAATCACTCAGCTGTAAGATCAGGTGCTAAATCACAAGTCACAGTTTTTATGATGTTTGCCATGACAAAACCATGGCTTTTCCTGTGATAAACAACTGGCTTTGTTCTCAGGAGGTCAGTCAGCCAGCGATGGGCTCCATGACCTCCCAAGGTCCATTCCCATCCCACTGTCTGTGAGATCTGGTGCTGATCTTCCATCTCATATTTTATTATCAGAACAGCAGATTTCTGTTCCCTTCTCTTGCTCATTTCAAGTTTTTTTTTTTAATTCAATTTCAATGACCTCACTTCAGGATACAGTGTTCTAATTGGGTCTTCTTTGGATCAATAAGTCTGCTTTCAAAAGTGAAATATTACTATCAAAGGCCCCTCTGTTTTAGGTGGCTTAATTATTGCAGCTAATTGCCTCATTCCTAAGAAGCAAGTTTTCAAGTCAATGTCAAATTTACTCTGCTCCATCTAAAATGCTGCCTTCACTATAAACATGCCAAGTTGCTGATTAGCATCCAGAAGGCTAGAAAACAAGTCATTAAAAAGAAATACCTAGCTCATAACAGCTGCGTAATCTCAACATAAACTAATCTATACCAGTAATTTTCATTCTTTTTACAACTGCAAGGTTGCGTACCGAAAAATATTTTTGTCTTCACCAGCAGTTAGTAAGCATGTTTAGTTTGCAACATCGCTTGTGAAAGCAAACCAGAGGCATTTCCTTCTACATCTGTATGCACTATATTTCTTTGTGTCTTTTTATTCCTAATTCCTCAGTTGCAATTAGATATGTGCAGATTTGAGAATTCACCATGCCACTACAATCAGGTCCCCTGAGCGGTTCCAGTGTCACAATGAGGCGCTTGCACAACTGAGACTTTTTTTTAAACAAGGTCACACTTCATGGATTTAATATTACAAAACCGCATAATTACATTGGGCTGCACCTAGAAGGCTGCGTGAAAGCCCTGCATGAGTTATATGAGGCTAAATCTGAAGTCTTCTGCACTGACAAATGTTCAGAATACAAAGTGGGGATTGCACTTATGCCCATGGGGAAATATGGTTAAAAAGTACCATCCTCCCTGTTTTTGCTGTCTCCAGTGATGTATTACTAGGCAAAACTAAATTGCTCTCACAAGTGCTTTATAAAATCCTTTGCATTCTCCTCTCTGTCCATTAACGCATTTTGCCCTGCCTGTATTTTATCTGTACGAATTTGCAATTGCAATCTGCACAGGGCTGACTGCTGACTGCTGAAAGCACCCAGCTGCTATGGGACCACTTTATTTTTCTCCATCTCTGTCTGCAGTTTGTGCATTGTGCCAAAGTTACAACAGTTAAAAATACATGTTTAACCTCCCAAAGACAGCCTGCAGAACACGGCATAGCAGAATATAGAGAAACGAGCAATGTCGGAACTGGCATTCAGCTGCTCAGTTTAAATCATGGCTGTGCTACATCAAATTACTTTGGAAAATACTTCAACACTGTCAGTACAGAAGTCCAGTTATTAAAATTAAAATTGATTTAGTATTGTATAGAAGCCAAAAGCATACAGACTTCTTGAAACATAAACTCCTGCTTCCCAAAAATGAGAAGAGGAAAAATCCAAGAATTATACAATCAGCAATGTTTTCATTCAAAGTGAGCATTATTAGTACTTAATCAAGTGTTCATTAGAAATTTAGCTGGAAGATGTTACTGAGAGAAATGTGCTGTTTAAGATTAGCCTGTGTCTCTCATAAGCAGCAACTTACAAATGCGTTAAAAGAGTTTGTCTTAGTCCTATTGTGATATCATTGTACCCTTAAAATGATAACATGAAAATATGTATGTTTTTAACATTGATAACAATTACCTTGTTGAAGGGGCTCACAGAACTAGGATCCAGTAGCGCAGTGACGGTGACAAGACACAGGTTTTGCCAGGGGAAGGAAAAGGACTCAATGGAAATAGGAGGTCATCAGCACTTCCCATTATTGTGCTTTAAATACGCTCAACATTCTCTCTCTTGCTATTGTTTCTCACATTCACCTTGGAAGCAAGGTCAGTCGACTCTTTAAAAAAAAAGAACAAAATTTCAGTATGTGCTTGAGCCATCTGCGTGGAAAACTCTGCAATAGTCATGTCTTACACGGAAGAAAGTAAAAGTTCTCCCTCTTTCATTTATTCAATATTTTTCCTTAAATCATTTAGGAGATTTGTTTGAACAAGACCAGCACAGACTACTAGTCTCAATTAAAAATTATTGGGATGGGTGGATGGGATCAGGGATTCAGGAAGGAAATCTTACACACATTATTCACAGCAATACTTCAGTTGTGTGTGTTACACCTCTGCCAGCATATATATTTTTGTGTCATATACATGTGGCAAGGTGTTTTCTTCATGAACGCACTACAGACCTGAAGCCCGGCCCTACCCCTCCCTAACAGAAGTCTTGCTGCCGCTTTCTGGTGGAATAGCGCTGGGCTCTTAAGTCGGCAGCAAACCATTTCCTCTGAGATGTTGATACAAATCCTTCAGCACGTTACAAAAACACCTAATAACAGTTATATCAGAAAGTAAAACACCACAATCGTGAATGCACCTTTTCTTAAAAATATTAACAAAAGCATCCTGAACATAGTTTTACGTTGTAACCCAAAACCCAGGTCTCATGCTAACACTGATTCAGTACAGGCACTCTGACATTAAAAGCCCCCCTCCAACCTGAAAATGGCATGGTTTTGTTTTATGCATTGCACACAACCTCTGATCAGAACTTGCCTCATCCCAGGCTTTCATTGCTAATGCATTAGTGTCAGCAGGAGAACCAGAGATCTTCCAACAGAAATGTCAAATTTGCATCTGTGAAATATAAAATATTTCTGCCATAAATTGCATTTTCTTAAAGCCTTGGAAGGGTATCAGACTAAAATCCCTGACATTTCAGTTTGATTTAGTGAAACAGCAGAATAATTTCCCAGATGACATTATATTCCCTGTCGGAAGGAGCTTAGCTAATGAATTAGTTGCTTTTAGTCAGTGGTAACACAGGGCTAGAAGGACTGCTCCTCAGGTGACAAATAACGTGCTCCACAAATGGCAGGAGAAACCTGGTGACTGCTCAGTGCCATTATGTCTCAGACCTAGGTATGCAAAAGAAAAAGTGCAACAAGCTTCACAGTGACTTTACATTTATGCAAGATGACAGAATGACTACAGGTCTGTGGTTTGTCCTGGAGCTGGGCATAAACATCTCCTGATCTATGCTAATATGCTAATCATTACCAGATAAACTAATTTAATATCTCATTCCCACCAGTAAAGTATCGGTAAAAATCCATAAAATTGTTAGGGCTTGACCTACCAAGACACCGATGTGTAAATTTAGAGACCAGGGTGTGGAATTGCGTTTAGATATATATATATAAATACCCTTTAGACTGTACATGACATCAAACATTTCTCATTTTAATTTGCTCTATTTCTCATAGAAGCTCTTAATATTAAGGAAAAATGCTAAACATTAGTATCTATTTCAGTATTTTTGGCTGAGTGCATAAGAACCTTTTTACAACAGCATGTATGATACAAATGGTCAGTCCATTATCTGTTGTGACGTGATGCAGGTCTGCAGCACTCAGCTCACGTCAATGGAGATTTGCCAGATTACACAAGCTCTCTTAAATTTAATGGCACTGAAAGCTGAAGAACTTTCTCCTTGTAGTCTCTCCAGCTGGAATTAATGTCTCTGAAAATTACTGGGTAGTGCTCCTCTACTGCTCTTCACACACTGTTTTTTCATTGAGCCTTAAACAGTTGAAAGTCTTTTATTTGGTCTTATTATGGGATCAAAGCCACTGCTGAGATCATAGCTTTCAAATGTGACTTGGATGTTTTTCAGTATAAACAGTGTTTAAGTGACTATAATGCTCATGACAAGTACCACATTGGCCACTCTGAAGTCTGCGCTTTGTAAGCAATGTTGTTTCTCCATATTTTCTTTAATCCTTAAACCTAACAGAGATTTTCATTTTGACTCCACCATCATCCTGCTGATTAACCCCAGCTGTGCAATGTGCAGAAATAAACACTGTAGTTCTTACAGGTACAGGTGAGGAAACGAGGTGTCAAACCAGAATGACTAATCAAGAAAAAAGTTTGCTTCCGTAGAAGCTCTGGGAACACATGGTTATGCAGAAAAGAACAAAGAAGGAATTATTCCTAATCAGAACCAAGAAAATGAGATTATAATTAGATGGAGCGATGATAAGGAAACTGCCATGGACCAGTGAGAGAAGTGCCGGGAGAACAAACCATTCATTAGTACAGAAAGGAGGTAATAGATATACGAATTACTTGAAGACAAGTGCTCTAATGTTTTTATTCCATATTTATCTAATGCTCAGATTAAAAATGTAGTTCCAGTTTATTTTTTAAGCTGCGTAAGTAGTATCTGTGATAACCACATATGTGCCTCCCAATGAAAAAAAAATCATAATATTGTGAGATGATTTTAGAAGGTCCTGACGAGTAACCTGCCTTTATTCAGGGCAGTCAGTCTGCTTCAGGACTGAATCACCTGGTGTTACAGGAAACGCTGCAGGAAAAGTAAAACTAGGAGCATGTAAATTGTCCCCACGCCATGTTATAGGTGTGAGTTGAAAACTGGGTAATATATCTACTACCATAAGTACAGATTACAGTATTTAACTTTGAGCACATCTTAAAAAAAATTAAGTTCAAAATTCAGTATGTGAAAATAAAATTCCACATATAAATCAACTAATCTCTGATACATCTCCCTGCAACAAAACTGAATCTTTCTTCTTACCAGAGAATTAGTGATAAATTCTACTTATTTTCAAGATGAAATAAAATCACTAACTGATCTAGGGAACCTTTCAACGAGGAATGTTTAATTTGTGTGTTTCATCTTTGGTCTGAGAGAGATCAGAAACTCTGGAGAGAGAAAAAAAAAAAAAGAATTAGGGTATACTTTTTGTCTGCCCAGCACTGTCTGTTCAGGATGACTGTAGGATTGTCCCCAGTGTTTTGCTCACTTTGCCTTTCGATCATACAAGCGCTGGACCTTCCACCTTAGCACCCACTGCTCCTAGCGAGAGCGGGCAGCTGGAAGTGCTCCCTGCACAGAGACAGCGGCGGTCACAAGCGTGAGGAGAAAAGGGAGGATATAGTGAGCAAGACATGAAAAAAGTGTTTCCTCTCAGTTCTTACCTCTGCTGGATCTTTTCAAGCACGTCACCTTGCGAGAAAGATGCTTTGTGATACAGTGTTATGGAATCCAGTGTAAGAATTCACTCATTTATCCCCACCTTATTCAAAACACTAACCAAGCAGTCGTTCCCTTATTGTGCAAACATTTAATACCTTGTTTAAACATTGAGCAACTAAACAATTCAAAAATTATTGTTCTGTTGCAATACTTATTTAACAGTGACATACACTGAATCTTTAATAAAACAGTGTTAGAAATGCCAGTGTTTGGAGGTGATTTTTATTGCTGTCAGCTATGAGGTAAATGTTAACCTCAAACAAAATAAAATAGTTTCTGTGTGTGGCGAGGGGTCATGACTTAGCATCCATCCAGGTCTGCCAGGAGGAATTCCATACGAACAGTGCTTTTAGAGGCTTCATTTTAGACTCCATCTTTTGGAGATCTGGAGCACTGTCTAAATGCCTCCGGAGAGACAGGCTGGCTGTAAGAGCTGCGCAGAGGAAAGAAAGGTTAACCAAATATCCCGGCTCTGCCCAGCCTTCCAGCCGAGTTCCTTCTGTGGTGGCCATCAGTAGCACAAAATGCTCGATTACATTTGCATTTCTATCAGCAATACTTCGATCTTTAAATGGCTGCTTTAATTTCTATGTATTTTTAAACAAGCCTGAACATGTGCCCGAGACCCATTTAGTTTTTAGAACTGTGATTAAGAGGTATTGTTCATTGTTTATGCTTACGCTTGACTCTGTACTGACTATATCTCACTGGGCATGTAAGGGATTTGTTTGCTGGGGCCAGTCTACAAACTGAGATTTCTCTGAAATGTATTAATACCACACATGTTCCATAATCAAAAGAAAACAATCTAAACAGATTAGCAAAAAGTTTTGTGTGTCCTTTTGATGTTAGAATAATAGGAATAATAAGCTGCAATGATTTACTCCCCCTTATTGTAACATACGGCCTTTCACTTTTCTTGGTTTTAGGTCATTTCATATTTATTCCCATTTTCTAGCACAATATCATTTCTGATTCCATTATTTATGTCTTAAATTAAGCCTTCTGCTGTAAGCTCATCTCCTTTCTCAAGCCCAGCAAGCCCTAGGCAATGTCCATGCCAGGAAATACCCTGCAAACCTTTTGTGCTGACAGGCTGAGCAGCTTACCCCTCTCCCAGGCAGACTCTGGAGATGCTGGCGTTGCATTGCAACGTTTATGGCATCAGTCTGTACACTTGATTCTTTACAAAAGTTAAGAAACTATTAATAGCTGTAAGAGTGGTACATCATTGCTTTGTGCCTGTTCCCGAAGGTAGATGACTTTAAATGTGGTCCTATTATGAAACACACCCTCGAGAAAATCCCAAAGAGTCAGTGACATGTATTGCAATAGTCACTTGAAACAGTTAAAGATGCAGCCCAATGATAAGCAATTTCTTGCTGAATTCCCCAGATACATGAGATACCACCATAAATGAAGAGGAAAATGGATCCAAATTGCATGCACTTTGTGTCACTAGAATTGATGCTAGTGCATTAGCGCATTTATACTGCAACCACTGTTCATATTTGGGGAAGAAATGTTGCTAACTTTGGGGAAGAAAATACAAATAGTGGCTTAAATCCACTGACATAGTATAATGGGATCCTGTAAATGATTGTGTGCTTGGGAACTTCTGTGTTCTGTTTCACTAGGTTCACAAAGTTTTTATATACTTACATTTTTGATGGGCTGTAAAAGGTATTGATTTGATACACTAAAGCTACAGTAGATTGCAAGAAATGCCACATGATTTCAAACATCTTGGGGGAAGAGAGTAGAGTGGGAGATTAGAGGTGGTTTACTCCATCAGACATAGCCTCTGAACTAGAGGAGCCTCCGAACTAGAGGAGCCTCCAAGCAACAAGACCGGAAGTCCTGGTGGATAACTCACCAGAGAAGTTTGCCAACAGTACGGGAGCAGTTAAAAGAAAACTCTGAAGCTTACTTGTGACTGTTTGAATTTTACAGGATATTGGCATACATTTTAAAACCAATATAAAAATACACAAAATAATGTAAGCAGATAGCATCAATCCATTTGCATATTTTGGCTAGAAGGGATTCCTGGACCTTCTTGACCGACAGAGATACCATAATCCCTTACCTTTCAAGTGTTATTCCTGTACTGACCAAACAACTTGCATTTAAGTGATGAACAGCTTTCAAGTTCTTTCACTTTTCTTCATATCCCAGCTCCAACAGTTCTGGTCAAAAACAATCTGATAAACTTAATGAGAGATCAAGTCAGAGTCCTTGAAGACAATAAATATTCACTGTGACATGAATTACCTTCAACTGCTTTCTCTCTTCGTGTTTATTTTTCTTTTAGTTCCCTATGAAAATATTACAGCTTTACAGCAAACCTCCCCGTAGTCCAATCGACGCATATTATACATAGATTTTTAGAAAACTTTTCTACTATCTGCTCACTCAAAATATAGAAGATGTCACTTTGGCTTTAACATTGTCTCCTCTTTTGTAAATATGCAACACATGTATCACACATTTTGACCACTAACATCTGCAGGAAAACAGAGTCTGAGCTGAGTCACATATACAAAATCCATTAGGAAAATTCTGCTACCTGGATGTGTGAGAACGGAAATTGTCGCTGCTGAATGTATACACTTATCTTTAAAAAAATCTTATGTATCACCAGAAAGACCTAAAAATAGTCAGAAGCCTTCGAAATCAAATTTCTCTGAAAAAAATGAGCCACAATAAAAATGACATACATATTTTTAAGTCTGAGCTTAACCATAGGCAAGGTCAGTCCAGAAATGCATTAAAAGATCAACTATTAAAAGCTTTATTTATCCAGGAAAAAAAAAAAATGGAGACAAATTACACAGAAAATAAGCTCTTGTGATTAATTATTGGGAATAAAAATCAAGATGTAATTATTGATTGGGGTAAAAAAAATGCTATGCACAATTCACTTTAAATCAAGTAATAGGGCCATAAAGAGCTTGTTTTTGACTTCAGCAAGACACTGAAGTTAGAATTGGAAAAGTTGCAAAACAAAATAAACTGAATTTTGTCCAAATTCTGTGTATTATATTACAGTCATCTGTTAGCGATTATGAGCCAGTGAGGTCTGTTGTAAAATGCCTACAAAGGATATAGAAAGTCTTGAAATATGAAACAAATTAGGAATAACTGGCCTCTAAACAAGTATTTGATGTATGAGAAAAGATGGTAAGAAAACAAAAACCTCAGAATGCTTTTTAGACCAGCTGCCCCAAACATCCCTCACTTCCATTTCTAAAGGGTCCAAGTCAGATGTGACGTAAGCGTGATGTAAACTGCTGCACAACACTAATGCTGGGAAACTTGCCATGATGTACATTTTGTTAAAGAAGAGGAGAGTGAGAGGGGGTTACTAACACGTAACTTTTACACCACCACCGTCCTCTTTGAGTCTGGACCAAGTGAACCAGGATGAGAGGCAAAAACATATTATAGAAGAACAAAAACCGCCTGCATGACACTCTAGCTAACTAGAATATGTATGTCACTTCTGGTTGGATCACTAACTTCTGTTCTTTCTGTTCAGATATTACATGCTGTAGAGCTTCATTTTTACTGCCACCAAAAAGCAAACGAGCAGAGCAGAGCTTGGGGCCCGGCTCTTACAGGATGCGCTCTCAGCCTTTAAGGGACCCATAACATCAGGACTTAAAATAAATACATTTTCTAAATTTTGTGGAAGCAGCAAGTGCCTGTGTTTGTACATACTTAGGAACACATCCCCAACCCTGACCTAGACCTACTCAGCATTTGAGCTTTTATTTTTCCAAGTCAAAAGGTTTGTAAAATTGGAGTCACATTAGATCAACAGCAGATTATAGCAACATAATCTCTACAGCGATGTAGGAAATTGCTGTGGAAATTCTCTTTTGTCCCTGCTTTGTGGTATAGGTTTTCTGTCCTTGTCAGATTGACCCTCAGGTCTCAGTTACTCACAGCGTCTTTGTTGTGCTCAGGAGAAAGGAAACAACCATATCATTGACAGTGATGCTGACAGAGAAAGCAGGAAAAGGAGGAGAACATACGAGGGAAAAGGAAGCACGTAGGAGTTAAGGATAGGGTCAAAGCCTCACGGCTCAGCACTGAGACATCAGGGATTTGTAGGCTTTTCCAGCATTAGTGACGAAGGGCCAGATCTACAAAAGGTATTTTAAACTCTTACCTCTTCTTTTAGACTCTGAACTACCGCAAAATCTAAGTCACCAAAACTGTGAATGTGAAACCTCTGCACAGTGTGGTTCTAACTTCTTCCCTTGAATGGGGACAGCTGCAGCACATGACTGTACTAATGCCACGCGCTGGAGAAGCTGGCACCTAGCAGTCCTAACCTCCTCCCTGCCCACCCTGTTATGACTCTTGCACCAACGCTTTTCTCACCAGATATCCCTGCTTCACCCCGCAGCTTGCCAAGGCCTCTCAGTGGCCTGCGCTCCCTTCACTCAAATGACTTCCTCCACTGCTCCTCGTACCTCCAGAGTGCTGCTGTGAGAAACAAAGTGCATGAAGTAAACTGGTAGCATCAGGAAACAATTGGCACTGCTCAGACCTCCAGTGTCAGCTAAGGAGAATAATGCTTTGTATTTCATTTTAAAAGTAACATCTGAGTTGTCATCACAGTGAAGATAAATGAGGAAAGGCTGGAACATGGTGGTTTCCTCTGGCTAAACAGAAAATATTGGAGACAAATACGGCAAGTGTTTGCATAAGGAAATAATTAGCCTGCTCCCTCTGCAAATTTTTATAAACATTTCCTCCCTCAAAATATATGAAAAATGCCACTAATCTCTGAGAAGTGGCTGTGTCACTCCAGATACGACATTGAGTCAAGCAGTGCATTGTGAAACTGTGAGATGGCAAGTTTACCAAACGTTAACCTTTCTGTGTGGGCTATAAGTCCAGTGCAGATGAGAAGTTTGGCCCCTGCACCAGATATAAGAGAAGGAATTTGCTGTGTAAGTTATTGAACCTTTAGCTCAAAGTTAAACTCAAATCTGACAGTGTCAATTAAGGTCAAAGGAACAAAAATGCCATTATCTATGTTTTGCAAATAAAGCTTTCCTTTATCAAGAAATAAAAAGATGGTTACTCCTTGATAGGTGTTCCAGCAAGCACTGAATGTCAGCTCCTGCGCTAGGAAAAGCTTGAATCTATACTACTTGCCCAGTTCAAATAACTGTATTGCCACGAGCTGTTTTGCTTATGCCTTAAAAAAGAAATCTCATGGTCCGGGTGGAAAGACACAGAAACTGTACAGCAGCACACTTTCTGTTGGGTACTGAACATACTGAAACTCTGAAGTTACTAAAAATTTACTGCCTAGTTCAATTGGCATCAGAGAAAAAAATATTTTTTTATTTTCCTAACACAAGTCATGGAGGAAACTGCCATATAGGTTACACAAACTCTCTGGGGATGAAGATAGAAAGCTAAATAACATCAAAGAAAGAGATGAAAAAAGAACATGTTTTCACTTCTGTCTGGAGCCAATCATAGTGTATATGGAAAATAGTCAGCATAGGGTAAGAATACAGTCAGCAAAAAAAAGATGAAACTAAGTAGTGTTCAGAGCCTTGCCTGGCTATGCATGACATGGGCTCATGGGGAGACTGGACTAGTTTGCAGAAGAGAAATCTTCTGCAGGTTACTAAGCACACAGAAAATACCTCTGCCATCTCCAGAAATCACAGAGCTGTAGGTGGTGGGAAGCTGGGAGAGTACTCCTGGGAAGTGTTACCTCTTCTTACCTCACTCCTACAGTCTTCTCTAAGTAGTCACTGCTAAATGATACTTGGCTGGATCAAGTCGTGGTCTGCTGACCTGATGCAGCTGTTTTTGTGTTAGATTTTCACTCAAAACACAGCCCATTTCTGCTCAGGTACTTTAGAAATTTGTTACAAAGACATGGTTAACAAGAAACAAAAAGGAAAAAGGAATAGAGAAAGCTGCAGAAAGGATAAAATAAAATAAAATAAAATAAAATGTGTTTCTGGGAAGAAAACATTTGCAGATGCATTTATATCTGCTACTCCAAAGGAAAGAAACAAAACAGCATGCAGGAGAACATGATGATACAAACTACTACTTAGCAGAAGTATTTTAGGAAGGAAAAGTCATATCAAAAACAAAGTCAGGGCACTTAAACTACTTGGGTGGCACACAAAATAGTGTAATGAGAGAACGTTACTATGGCTTTATTAATTTTCTCCAACACTGAAGGAAACTTCAAAAACACCTTTTTTCACTTTTCTTTCCAAAGAATTTCAAGTAATTTCAAAAAGCATTGTAGTAATAAAGGCAATTAACGCTGCATGAGAGACAGTTTGCGTCTTTAACCAGAGTCCTGCTGTACTTCTTTGCCATCCTGGCCCTGAAGCATGGCTCAATACGCATGCAGAGGCACAAAAATAGATTCCCAGCTGCACACACTAATACCCATCTGCTAGGATGGCAACGTGCATAACTGCTTCTTGTGTATGATTTCCTGAAATTTTCAGCAGTGCCTCATAAAGACGCATTTAGGGTATCTCTGAGAGAGCAGGTTTAGTTTTGGGGAGGCACAGAGTAGTAACGGTGAGGAGACAACTGTTTCTTCTAACGTAGTTGTCTATATTTGCTCTGATATCTGTCATTACAACTGTTTTGCACATGGTAATTTAGAAGGGGGCCGCTTCACAAGCAGTTCGTCCGTCTTGGAGGGACATTCTGGCTGGGGGCGTCTGAGGGGGGCCCAGGGGAGCCGGGAGGCCGTACTCGCCTCAGACTCCCCGGCCGGGCTGGAGCAGATGGGAGGGCTGAGGGGAAGGGGAGTAGCCGAGGAGACAGGAGTTTCCCCGAGCGTTTCCCGGGCGGGGAAGGGAGGGAGGGAGCCAGCGGGCCGGGCCCCCGCTATTAGTACCGGCCCTCGTCGGAGCCCGCCTCAGAGCGGAGCCACCGCGCTCAGCCGCCACCTCCCAGCACCATGCAGGGGCTCAGCGCCTCTCTGCCCGTCTCCCTCTTCCTCCTCTTCAGCGCCCAGCTCCTGTCGGCTGCTGTGGCGGATCAGCGCCCATGGCCCTGGGCGCCGGGCGTCGAGCGGGCGCTGAACCCCAGCAGCCGCCTGGCCGCGGGGGCGGCGCGGGTGGCTGTGCACTACCTCAACTTCCACACGGCGTCCCCAGCCGCGCTGCGGGCGCTGGGGCAGGTCCGCAAGGCCACGGTGAAGGTAGGGGGAGCCACGCGGGGCAGCGGAGGGGCCGCGGGGAGGCTGCAGCTCCTGAGGAGCGCGGAGCGGGCGGGAGGCGCCCCTCAGCGGTTCGTCCGGCGGGCAGCGCGGGCTGTAAAGTGACGCCGGGAAACGTACAGTGAATAATAATTGTTATTGTAGTAGAGTGGGGCAGTGGGGAGGAGCCGAGGCACCCGGAGGTAAGCGCGGCCCCGCGCTGAGCGCTCTCCCGCCTTCCCGCCTCCCTCAGGGCGCCGCTGTCCCGCCGCCCCTTCCCCTCAAGGGGCTCGGGGCACCCGGGTCTCCTCAGCGGGGAGGGAGGATCCGCCTCAAAAGGTCGTTAACTTACTGATGATTAAAACATTCCCTGAATCCAAGTCCTGCACCCCGTATGTTCGTCACGATTGATCCAAACGGCCCAAGCTGGAACCAAAAGCACCATAGTGCAGATGAGAGACAGGAAAACTGAGGCATGTGGTGTGCACCTGATGGGAAGAGAATAGTTTGATATGTAAATATTTCCAGCTTTCTCACCCCTTATAGTTTTCAGCGCAATTGCTTCTGGAGCAGCCATGTACTCTGTGAGTAGGGACAGAAAGGCTTTTGGCTTTCTATGGCTGGAGACCGAGCTACAGGTAAAGGACATGAAAATAAAGGAATGTTTTCCGATGGGAACTGCAAAAAACTACATCAAAATGAAGTGACAGAACCAGGTGGGAGCCTGTTCTGGACAGGAGCAGGTATAGGTGTACCTGTGCCCTGCGGCGCTGCCTGCCAGCACTGTGCTGCTCAGCCCTTCCCTTCCTCTGGCTATGTTTCCTTACAGCTCGCTCTGCTTCTGAAAGCAAGAGAACAGGCAAAAGCTTTTTGGGAAACTTGTTCAAGGCTGTAGATCCTGGAAGGAAAGCACCACCTTGCTGGAGAGCTGAGGACGGATCTAAGTTATCAGTGGATAGGATTTAAACCCAGCCCTCTCAGCTTTCCCTTTAGGATAGCTCCCTAAATTGAGGGTTGGTTGTTCTGGATTCCCAGTCTGACACACCAAATGCAGCACTGGATTCCACTGGATCCTTGTCATGGCTCTGGCATCTGAAAATGAGATATTTCATTTGTCCTTCAGCATCTGCAATGCTCGTTCAATCCAGGTCCTCAGATCTAAAATTGAGAACAAGTTGGTACTGTTTAAAATGTTCCCTTTCAAGAAAGAAGTTCCAAGCTGGTCTGAAGTGCTATGGATGAACTGTTTCAGTCCTTACACCATTGAACTTGAGCCTCAATCTTCTGTATAGATCCCAGTTGACTGTGGTTTCAAAACAATTGGAAGCCTGAGTTGCACACAATATTTTACAGACCAGAAGAATAATTTCCACTTAAATTTGACAAATCAGGAACTACTGTGTAACAATTCAGATTTTGTGTATTACTTTCTGTAACACAAGGCTGAATGATAGCACTAGTCACGTTGCCTTTCTGGGAATGCAAACGTGATGTCCTGGTATAGATCTATCTGAGACCATACCCTTTAGGTAGCTTACTGTTCTCATCATCGTTCCCAAACACTTCAGTAAACATACAGTTTAATAGATGCTGAGGATTCATGTGCTAGTGTGACATTTCATTCTTCCTTTGAAATTGCTGCAAAAATCAATGACAGAAATTGACTACGATATTTGATACTTGTCTTGAAACATACAGGTGGCCCTTTTGTATTTCCTGGGCACTTTACTGGGTAGCATGGATACATGAATATTTACATTTGTAGATGCTCATGACTCTTTTAATCACAACAACATAGCCTCTGGGAGCAGCGTGTGCTGCTCGAAGCAGTGCACTTCTCTTGTAAACTGACAGGTATCAGAAGTGGTTGGTGCAGATCCTCTTTCTAACCCCAGTGTTACTGAGTATTTGCAAGGTAGTTTCAGCTGGGGTGAGGCGAGAGGATTTTCTCCACCCAGTATCGCCCACCTGCCTTTTAATACAGGAAAGAAAAAAAATTGGTTCATTATGGAGAAATGAAATTATTTCCTCATTATTTCCTCACAGTACTTGATGTTGTAGGAGCTCGCTGTAACCACTTTCTGTAGTTTATTTCCCCCTTTTCTTTGCACACTCTGTAAAAACAAGAGCAGAAACATAGCAGACACGGTCACTTCCTTCTTTCCTGTCCTCCACTGTAAAAAATGAAAAGAATTTCCTGGAAGGAATGTGCTATCTAATGTGAACATAAGAAATATTGGTGGTTTTTTTGTTGTTGTTTTTTAAGAAGGCAAGTTTCCTATTTGTTAGTATATTATCGGATCTAGTAAAAATATAATTTTATCATGGAATTTAATCATGAGTATTGTATTTAAAAACTAACATTATTAGCCCACTAACCAATGCAGCTGTGTTAATTAGAAACAGGACTGGAGATAGTCTCCAGTACAGTAACTCTGCTAGATGTGAAGGATTTTTCAAGTTCAGGTAAAAAAAGACTTCAACGCTTTCCTCTTCTAGCAGCAAGTAGTAGGCATATGCCAAACATATGATGATTCCTACATTGCCATTGGCTGCAGTTTTCTTTGTCCTTTTTCATCAATATGAGTTTTTTTTAATTAAATTACTATATTTCAAGAAACAGCAGCATGCATTTCATGGAACTGTTGACAGTTGCACTTTAAAATACGTATTTGAGAAGCATTAGTGTGTGCCAGCTGAAGATTCTAGAATGCAAGAGAGAAACTTTCAAAACACTGACTCCCCAAAACAGTCTCCCATACCCCTGACCTGGAAAGCGTAACTGAGAAGTTAGGTAGGTGAATCAGCAGGTGAAGTGCAGAGGTAAAGCCAGGTAATCTCTTGACTAAACTGCAACAATTGCTTAAATTGGGCTACAAAATACAATTTTACGGATGGAGATCTCTCTTCACAAGCTCATCTTGACACCAAACAGTGTAATGTCGGGACTATGGTCCTGATACTAGAAGTCAGTTAAAAGATTTCTATGAATTTCCAACAGACAGGACCCCAAGTTAGGGTGGGGAAGGTAAGATCAGTGGCAGGGTAAGTAGATTGTCTAGGGAAAGCTAGACACTGAAAGGCAGAGAAAATGTCCATCTTTGCTGGCTTTTCCCTCCCCAGTAGCAGGGGGAGAAGCCACCTGAGCTGGCTTGCGGGGATGGCGGAGGGCTGCAAGGTGGGAACCCCCCAGGAAAGCCCCCACAGGACACATCTCGCACTCCTCTCTCAGCAGTGCCAGCTGCTTCATGCAGAGCGAGCAGGTCAGCCCTCTGACCCAGTGAATGAAAACATCCCAGGGAAGAAGTGCCAGTGGGCAACCACACAGAGGAGATGGGAGCTTGCAGCAAGGGGTGAGAGAGGGATCACCCCTTTCACTGCTAGTGGAGAGTTAGAGCAGTGTAAACTCATTATGAAACTGCCTCCTTTAGGACCTGGAATGAAACTGCTCTTAAATTGCTGTTCTGGCCTTTACAGTACTAAAAATCTTTCAAGAAAGTTGCATTAATTTTGAGCCTAGTAATAAAACAATCCCGTGACCCAGATATTCAGTGGAAAAATGAATTACTCACTTGTTTTCTTCTCTTTTGGACGCTTTTATTTTTGGCTACTTTCAGTCAGCCATCATTGTGTGATGTCAAATATCCCTCAGCTCTTATTTAATTCACAATGTGTGATGGTTTACAGTAATGCATTGTGGGATAATAGTGAAAATAACTGTGGAAGTAAAAGTGACCTTTTCTTAGAAACTAGAAATACATTTGTAAAATTATTTCATGCCAAATGTAAGATCGCCCTGCTAAGATCAAAAGAAGTTCTCTGGTTTGCATAGCCAAACTGAGAATGTATTTTAGCTGTGTAGTACCACTTGAAAGCTTTCTAGGTGAGTAGTACTGCTGTGGTGGAGTTTTGCAAATGGACAGAGAATATCTACTCCAAAACCACATAGGCACAGAATTATGTATTCTTTTTCAAAGTGAGTATTTAACAAGTCGTTACTCGTGAAGATTTTTTCATCTCTCTTGTGTTGAGACGAATCATACTGAATAAATGTTCCAATATATTTTTTCTTTATTAGTGCTTGATATCAAGCATGCAAAATGAAACTCCTGAGATATTTTGTTGGAATATGATTACTATTGTCAAACTTATCACAGCTATAGAAATTATTTTGTCTTTAGGAGACAGGACAGGTGACACCAATGCAAGAACAAATAATATTGGAAGAATAGTTTTTAAATGACTGAATATGCTGGACAGAAAAGATCTGACGTAACTATCAAAGAGCTTCTGTTAAGGACAGAGGCCCTGATGTTGTAACTGGGAGTGTGTAGTCAGGCTGCTGTACTGTGCCACTTGAGGAAGAGGTTCAGCAGGAAATCCCCTTCATTATCATCAGTTAAACCAGAGCTAAGCTTCTCCTGCGTCAGAAGTGTTGTAGTCCACCTGACTATTTCAGGTTCTCTCATCTGTAGTACTGATGACAAAAAAAGGAATTAGCCTAGGTTACTGTGCTTAAAAATACCAATACTTGATCAAATGAAGAATGCTAGAAACAATAGTAGCTCTAATAGTAACATCTCTTGGAGTAGCTTTACAATAATTAGAAACTTAGACTTAACTGCAGTGATTATAAGAGATTAGACCCTTCTTTCAGTATCCCCAAATTATTGATTCTTTTATAAACCTGCAGTTCAGAAAGCTAGTTTTTACCATTTTGCTATGCTAAGAGTAAAATGTAATGTATTAACATGTAATAACCTGTCATTTTGACTTAAGACTAAGTAGATCAGAAGGACAAATGAATTTTAGCCAGTGCACAAAATGGGGGCAGGAGAAGATTATAAAGGTTTCATCCTCTGTTTCCTTCATTCCCTTCATGGTATGACTTGGGCCTGACTCCAAACTTGGCTCTTAAAGAGGAGATTTCATGAAGGTAGAGCAAATGACTAAACCATTTTGTCCTGTTATATTCAGTGTATAACCCTGTGCATGTACTAAAGGCAGGTGCTGGGCTGATAGCCTTGCCCTGTAAATGAAACTTTGCTAACATTATGCTATTAATGTATTCGTGGAAGAAAATACGATGGGAACACAAAGGCCCAAGTTTAGATAAATAAAAAATGTTCACATTTCCTTTGGATTCTAACCGTCAACATTGTGCAAACAGCTAGAATGCCCCTCCTGTTTACCTGAAGAGTATTGTGTTTAAAAAACAAATAAGACTACCAAACAGTGCTGTTGCTGAAATATAGTAAGTTGACTTAAATGCACTCTTTGAAAGGTAACTTGCAATCACCAGTAAAATGCATTTTCTACACACTACCCCGCACATGCTTCACAAAGGAAAACCTATATAACAATACTATCCTACGCCAGTAGTGAATTAAAGCAAGAAGAGGTTTTTAAGAAGGGAGAATGCCTCTTACTAAACCAGGTAATATATGCAACAGGAACAAACTTTCAGTCACAGAAGTGACCCAGCTTATATATTAGAAAGCTTGTCTAATAAATCACAGTATAGCACACAAAAAGACAAATTTTCTTTACTGTTGGCTGATTTTATTAATGGAAAGGCTTAGAAACATACCAAGCAGTTAAACAACACAAAATGTCATTTTGCAAGCAACCAGTTGAATAAAGTTTTCCTCACTATTTGCCACTCAGACTCCCCTCTCAAAAATGAATACAGAAATTTCAAAAGCAAATATAGAAATTGGTAGGAAAATAAGATGGAATGATGAAGTAAAGAATATATCATACGAACACTTTTTATCAGGCCTGCTGTCATGATATTAAATGAGGCATTGATCCTGTCACAGGATAATTTGTATTTTTCAGGGCCAACATTAAAAGCTAGTTTCTGTTCGAGTGTGCTTGGGAGCAGGGCAGTCAGTGATATCCCATCTCAAAATTGCAATTTGTTAACCAATCCACTTCTGTCAGCAATGGGGAAAAAACAAACAAAACCACAAAAGATAAGCACTGTGACAAGTTTTAGCCAATCCAAGAAAATGACAATTGTAAATTTCTGAGGCTTTTCTGATGTTTTGTGCTACAGGAGGTGTGCTACTGGCTATTTCCCACCATCAAGGAGCATTCTTTTATTTTTCCTTAACAAGTGGAATCTGGGATGAGTTGATAGGGCAGCTTAATGACTGGCATTTTCAGGGCAAATCAGAACAGACAGACCAGACTCCTGCTCTGACACACTGTTCAGTGGTATCAGTCTCTTTCCAGTCACANAAAAAAAAAAAAAAAGAAATATTAGCATCACTAAGCTTTAACTAGCCTGTGCAATTCCTGTTCAGCTGCAAATCTGTCAGCAAGACATGAGTCATCTATATATTCAAAGGTACTCTGATAGCCTGTGTACCTCCGTGGAAGCTGAACACTGATTTGTTGGTTGGTTTTGGTTTGGTTTTTTTTTTTGGTTACTCAGTATCAATCTGTCCTGGGAAGGACTTTGAGCTACATTTCTCTTCTTGCTTACCTCTGCGAGGAAAGGCTTTAAAACATCCCTGAATATAAAGGTTATTTATAAATATACTACCTATATAAAGGACCTTTTAAGGTCCTTTGTGTTCACTGCTAGGATCACCTCCGTGCCTCTCATCTGGCCAACCTCCTGATGTTACAAGGCCAGGAGGTAGTCACGGGACCCTCACTTTCCCTCCTCCACGCTAGTGGCACACCTCAGCAAGTTACAGAGCATAAGGCTACAGTTACACTGGGGGCTGAGTCCTTCTCTCTTCCAGAGCATTCCGGGAGTTGGTCAGAAGTACTACCTGCAGTTCACTACCGAAGACTACAGAAGCAGGGTAAGTTTACAGTCCAACCCTTTCTTCTTACAGTGTGCATTAAATAAACTCCAACATCTTCAAAACAAGGTATGTTTAAGTGCTTTTGTAAATGAAACTTAGGACTTACTTTCATGCTTTTACCTGTCCAGCATGGGGCATGGTTTGCTTTTAGCATCACCAAGTATATCATCTAATCAGCTCTCTTCATCTGTGGGGCTCCATGGTCAGAGCACTGCAGTTACCTGCTTTGCTCACTGCCTGAAGAGGCCGTCTTGTCTGAGTCACATCAGGCAACCAAGCTTCTGAGCCAGACTTTGCAGTGGCCCAAACTCAGTGTCACAGTATGGTCCTCATTATCCACTTGTAGCTCCTGCTGTGTCCACACACCAAAGTGAGAGTAAATATCGACAGCTGCTTTGTTTTTAATTATAACCCCCTCTCCATTCATTCTGTCACAGTTGTCACTAGCAATTTTACTGTAAGCATCTCTTTCTCCATTACACATTTTTTATAAAATTCAAATTATTTTTAGAATTGAATATGAAGCATTAGATGATTTTTGTTTCAAGGCAGAAGTATCATACAACGAAAGTCCCCATTATCAGTATTATTTCTTGAGAACTTGCAAATGTAGTTCCAAGACGACTTGGTGCATTTTGCTACATTTAATTAAAACTTTTTAAAATCACTTTAGTCTTGTGCTTTTAACCTCTTTACCTTTTTTGGGGAGCGAAGATATCCTTATAAAGGCTTTCAGTGACTTCTCTACACCTTCATACAAAGTGTCTTCTGTACTTACTCCATATATGTACTTCACATGTTAATACCAAGAGCTTTTTTAAGAATGTGTTGCTGGTAAATAAAACGTTGATTAAAGACAACAGGTTTTAATTCTACCTTTATAGCAAAACGCTGGGAGCTGCCTTGCTACTGTCTTGTATCCGAAGAGAAAGTCTCTGCCTGCTGTCAATATCAAGTGCACACACACCAAAGACCAGAAGCAAATCCAAGAAGAGGACAACAGATTTTACCAAAAACTTAAGCACCAAATCAAACCAATAATTGGAAACGATATTCCAGGTATATTCCTCCAAATAATCAACTGTATTTCATTTTATATCAAAGAGTTTGGACACTTAAGAACACAAACAGAAGTATGTGCATGTTAAATAAAAGTAGAAACACACAGTAGCACCCTAAAACAATAGAGCTAACTATCAAAACACTTCCACCTTGCCAGCAATTCTTGGGGAGAAAAAATCCCTTCCATGTTTAGCAACAGTGGGAGTCAACACAATGTTGTGAGGGTGTTCTGGGTTTAAAAACAAGACTATGCAATTTTACATTCAAGTAAATGCAAAATGCCCTCGAGTAATATCAACTGCCTTAACCCGCACACCTTCCCCAGCTCTGGATGGAAATTCACAAAGGATGACTGACAGAATTTTTCCATCCTGGAAACTGAGCGTCCTGGTCCCTCCTTTCCTCCTGGTTAGGTAATAACCTCCATTATTGTGGATACTGGGTTTCTCACCTCCTTGAGGGGAACCTGTGAGTAACGTCTCTTGGTAACTTCACTTCTGTCATGCTCTCATACTTCCGTGGTCACAGTAAGTGTAGCATCAGTTCATTCTCCTCCCTGTTCAAGACTGTAACGTGTCTGAGGAAAGAGCCAATTCCCAGGTGTAGCGCTATGCCAGGCGAAAGTGCTCTGCGGTTTATCATTTTTCTGATGAACAGCCAGAACTAATCATTTTTATGTTACTCTCTTTCAGACAGCTATGGAAATATTGAACCTGCCCTTGAGCCAGTGTGGGCTTTGGCTGTTGTTGGCAGCAGTTACATAATGTGGGAGAAGTCAACAGAGAACTTGGGTTACTTCATGGCACAAGTCAAGTCTGTGAAGCAGTGGGTAAGCAAAGCGGAAATTACACGTCTGCCTTACAGAAGCTGACAGTGTACCAAGCAGCAGAGAATAAAATGGCTGTCAACAGCTCACACTCTCTGTAATGGGTGTGATTCTTCCAAAATCCCAGTGGCTTCACATACAAATATCTCCATCAGAATAAATTATTTTGTCCAGGTTTTGCCAGAAAAAAATTTACTCATTTAGACAAAATTTGGTTTTCCTTGTTTGCATGAGTGGATCTTTTGGCTTTCTGCAGGTTTAATCAGAAGATCTGAGCATCTGGTCTTGCAGTTCATCAGCCCCATACTAAGTCACTCCTAGTGCTCTTTACCCTCCTAGGCAAGCTTAAGTGCAACATCAGTCCAGTATTTGCTCTCTAGTGAACATACCTTACACCTACAGCACACAGGAGCTCCCAAAGATTTCTTTCTCCCATCTGTGATCAATATACAGTGTGTTTGGTTATTACTCCCAAGTTATATAGAATAGCATTTCTCTGAAGGAGAGTTTAATAGTCAGACAGGATTCTCAAATTTATTTGACGGTTAACTCATTTAATTTCCATCTGTGTAAGCCTAGTTTCGTGTCAGGCTACAGACACATGCTCTATAGTTAGTGCCTTCAAAGTTTTTATGCAGTAAGTGCTCCTAATTCCCCTTCTGTCCATATATAAAAACCTGTCTTACTCCAGCCAGCTTTCATAAGCATCTTGAACCCTATTCATCTCACTCCCTAAGCAAGCTAAAGGCAGTCAGGGTAACCAGAGTAGATTCTGAACTTCAACAATATAACCTGTGTTCTTGTTTGTTTGTTTTCCTTTGATACATGTCCAGATAAGGAATGATGATTCTGTTGAGTTTGACTACAGCATCCTGCTCCATGAAATTCCAACACAGGTAAGAAAGCATATTCATATAATACCTACCTTCATCAACAGAGAAACAGTATAAAGATCATAAAAGACAAATATTTTAAAATCTGTTTTCCAGGAAATGATTTTGTGTCACATGCGCCTCATTTGGCTTCCTGGTCACCCTATGAAAGTGAAATACATCTGTGATTCAGAGAATCATCAGCTCGATGATGGATCTGGAACGGAATCTGGATCAGCTGCTGGAATTTTACATGAAAGGGAAGAAAATTTTTAAAAGAGATTGTCAGCTTTATGCACATATTAAATGGGAAAACCTTTGTGTTAATAAGCCTGAAGTTGTGATAATTTTTCTATACAAGTTTCACTACAGTAAATTTGAATGCTTTCACTAGTCTGTATGTTCCAAAATGAATCTCTATAGTTTCTCTAAATTCATGTTCTAGAGATCTACCTAAAAACTCTATTATATATACACAGATAAACATACACAAGTTGATTTTATGTCACTAACTTACTGTTACTTACAGTAACATAGTTTGTGAACAAAATTAATATATTTGGATAAAAATCTTGAGAAAAGTATTAATCTGTCACTAAGAAATAATTGCTGACTAAATTTTTTTTTTTTTTGAGATAGATATATGCTGAATTTTAATTTATCTCCAATAAAACAAATGCCATTACACATGGTGGAAGTTGGGTTTTCTTTCACGATGCTGGTCTTTGACTCCAACTTTCCATCTTCTCCCAGTGCCTGGCCTTTAAAAGGACGTGGACGAGTATAGGCAGCGAAACCTCTCCCCACATGGACATAGAGAAGCCAGTAGCCAGCACCTGCACTGTGCTAGTCCCGCTGATGCACGGCTGTTCCCGGCTGTGTAAGCTTACATAAAAAGAATGTTTCTTCTCTTGCATTTGTGAGGTCAGCTCAAAAAATATTGATATAAGGAAAACATGTTTTGTTGTCTTGCCACATCGGTCACCAGTCCAGAACACTGCAAGGCAGTGTTTGTCAGATGGAAGTTCAGGATGTTGTCTTAGTCTACTTGCAGTACAGACACAGTTTGTGCAATTACCTTGAACGAAAATGGACAAAGCAGCAAAGACACAAAGGCTCTGGCTCTGAAGAATTTCGCAGGGGAAAAGCCTGCTGCCAGAATACCCAAACAGCTCTGATGTTGATGACTGCCATGTCTTGTACCCGTCCTAAATACAACAAAGTCCTATTGCAAGAATGTGTTTTTATCCTTTCACACCAAATTCTTCAGTTGAGTTTACAGCAAATGCACTGTCCTGCCTTTGTTCTCTAAGATTGTGTCAAACTATCTTGTGTTTGTCACTTTTTTTCCCCAATAACATGAATTTCTGCCAGGTTAAACTCCATATAAATCCGCACACCTTACTTAGGAAAAGAGGCAATGGTCTCTGCCTTCTGGGATAGTTATTTTCTTCTACAACTTGTGGTATATTGTGCTATCAGTGGTCTGTAATTGGTAACAATGATGCAGGTATTTAACAAGAAGGCTCTGTCTGGAGGACATTTAGGCTGGGTGATCCGATAACCCCCCAGATTTAGGCCTTTTACACAAGTGTATTAGAGTCTGATATGCTTTTACTGACTGAAGCTTTTTATATCAGCACATAACAGACATCACAATAAATTCAGTGAAGCAGCATCTTACATATTCTTTGCGTTTTCTTTTGTGCTGGCAAAACATTTCTCATCATCAAAAGCATGAAATCAGAGCTTTTCACGGAAACATTTCTTTAATTAAAAAAAAATATATATATAGTGATGAAAATAGATTTTAGAATTAAAACAAGAAAACAGCATAGATTTTGCACTTTGGGGCTCTACTTTAGCAATGCACTTAACCACAAGTTTAGTTTCCTTACTTCGTTTTTGCCACTGCTCTCCATACCTAGAACAGATGATCGCGTATTTCAACTTGCCACATCGGTGGAACTTTGACTCCATATAAACAACGCAAACTTATGGCAGTTCAGCAACCGCACAACTGTAACTCCTGGACAAGTAGCAACCCTGTTGGAATTCAAAGGCAAAATTTCCACCAACTTCTTTAGGGCCAAGATTTCACTCAGTGGATCAGAACCTGAACTGATAAAGTTTTTACTGAAGCAAAATGCTTGGTTAAATCAATGCAGACATTATCTGAGTCGAGGCTCAGACTGTTCACTGGTTCACAGTGAATTCTTCATGTTAAAAAAAAAAAAAGCGTATCTCTGTGGTTGTAAGAGGCTGTATACAGACAAGAGAAGAGGAATAGTTCTTTCCCATTTTTGCTACTAGGAAGAGCTCACCTAAGTCAGCTATACTGCAAGTACTACCTAAAATTTGGCTGAAGGAAAAAAAAAAAACATACATGAAGAAACAAAATCTAGGGCACTCCAATATAAAGCTCTTGCTAGTGTTTCTTTCCTTCCCTTCATCCACTGTCCCCCACTATCCAGCAGCCTTCCCCCCGTCTGTAGATTTTTCCCCTTATACTGAAGTTCAGCAGACCCCATGGTGCCTCAGCTGTCCCTGCCACCTGAGGCTGTGATCTAATCATCTGTGTTAGATTTGTGGAGAACCAGCACACATCTGGCAGAATCTATTAGCCAAGAATTCACATCATGAATGGCCTCTAAAAAGCATAACATAAAAGCCATAAATGTAACTAAAAATAATAACTACCCCATTTCTTTCTTTACATTGCATTCATACTGCATAAGACATCCTTGAATTTTGGCAAACGTGCTATAATAATTGCTTATTTAAGGAAATCTCCAAATGTCAGAGAACCTGCAGGGCTTTTCTTGAAACTAGTTCCAGCTGAAGATTTTCACAAAAATAAAAAGCTACGGATATACGAGAATTAAGAAGGATTTGGCCCAAAGCAACATCATACTTATATACAACATTATGCCTGCATTTAGTTCGCATTTACATGCCCCTGACAAATCTCTGACACTGTACTCATTCCAAGTTTAAAACAAGTAGTTTTCACTGTCTTTCTGTGAATGCTGAGGAAAAGAAGCCCAGCCATTGCAGTTCTGTCTGTGTCTGGTAAACATCAACCACAATCCCGTGCCAGGAATGTACTTGGTTTTGAACTGGAACTTCCTCCTCTGTTTACTGGAAATCTGCAAAAATACTGTTAAGCTGAGTAGGTCAGCGAGAGAGCACGCAAACAAAATCCAGAGTGGATCTTCTGGTAATAATTAAATGAAAATTCATAATTATATCTTCTCTTTCTCACCTAATTCTAACATCCTTGTTTTATTTCTCCTTTATGAGTAAGCAAGATCTAATCAACTGATTCCCAAGCTAAGCATCATCAGCAACATGCTCTCCTGACCGCAAGATTCTAAAAAAAGGAATCCCTAGTTCGGGTTTCTGAGAAAGAGCCAAGAAAGCAAGCACATGAAATAAAACCATACTGCTCATAGTTTTGGAAAGAGTTAACTTCTATGTATGTTCTCATCAACTCTTTTCAAATGTCATGTACCGTAAGTGATAAGCAGATGTGTTGATAAGCAAGCTGCACTGACAGATGACCTTGTCCAATTCCTTATGACTTCGGAGACTCTTAGCACTTTCTGAAGAATGAGGAAGAAATACTGACATTCATTCTTGGACTGTATGTTGCAAGTGAACTGCAGGAGCAAAAGGATCTGTGCTTGGAATACTTACATGAAAAATACTCTGTATTGGATGACAACGTTTAAACTTTCAAAGACAGAAAAGTAGTAACTAGCCTACCTACAAAATAATCATTTATCAAGTAAAAAATATATATATATTTTAATACAAATGGATTAAGACAAATTTCAGGACAAATTATTATCAATGTTATAACATTTCTGTATTTTGTTAACGAGTAGCATTTACATCCCAACAATTCAGTTGTAATCTCCCAGTGACTTCTGAGAACACCACAAAGGAAGGATATTACGATGAAATTACAGGTCCAAGTCCCACTGCAGCCTGCACTTATCCAGCCAGGCTTGACTGCTTGCATAGCTTGGGCAACCGAACTTTTTGAGAAGATTGTGAAAAACTGTTCAATGTGCTTAAGAAGAAAAAATCAGCTCTTAGCTTTGCCCTTTCTTGCAGGAAGTCGTCCTGTTGCTTCAAGGTATTTGTTAATTATTTCTTCTTGAGTACTGGGCAAGCATGGTTGATATTTACTGTATTCCATTGTATACTCACCCTTTCCCTGAAGAGTTGGAGAAAGAACAGTTAAAGTTAGGATGCCAAACAAGTAGTCTTATTTAGCTGTAGGTCACACCCTAATCTGTGAAGTACCAGGGAGCAATAACTTACAATGAAGTATACAAACAAACAAACTGTATCTGAACATTGTTTCTTTGACACAAGATTATAAGATCACCTGTAGTTTCTACCCTACCTCATCAGAGCAACAATCCTGCTTAAAAATTGAAAATGACCATGGTAGTAATAACACTCTATTCAAGTGCTCAGAGAATACAGGTACTTGTGTATCACGAGACGTGTAACAGAAAATTTTAAGTAACACACAAAGAAAACACCTCACCCGATTCAAATGAGTTCAATGAACTTAAAACTCTAAGGCTATATATTGTTGAAAAAGGACATCTTATGAGTGTCTGCACTGCTGTTAAAGATCTCATCTACTTGCAGACATTAGTACCTTAAGGAGCATGTCTAAACTTTCCCAGTCTGTGAATTTAATACCTTTACTGATAATATATCACTTTGTATTATTTACGACTTTGAATCTCTTCCCTCCCCAAAGTATGCAAGGATTTTCTGTCTGGAATGATACAGCTAGTGATAGCTAAAAAGCAGTTAAAGTCACAGTAATAACTCTAAAGTTATTTTCCTATTCTGTATTTGTGTTTCGATTTTTATCACTTTTACTGCTGCACATGCTATGTTAATGATGATGCAAATTAGCACATTTGATTTCTAGAAATAGATATCTTCTAGCAAAAAGTACTGAGAGTATTTACCTCTGTGCAAGACCGCAGCTCGGTGGCATATCCAAACATATCATTCAGTGGCACCTAAAATCCAAACATATTATTCTTGTAGGAACAAGATATTTTTCCATATACTTTTGCTCATCATCCAATTAATCACAGTTATGATATAGTCAGTAAAATCAGGTGCTCTTTGTAAACAGTACTGATTTTATTATCTATTTTTGCAAATATCTCTTATTTAAACTAATTTATATTCACAATGCACATTCAGTAGAAAATCCCCAAAATCTCAGTTTGAATGCACCAGATACTGGAGTATCCCAAATTCAGTAACATGCACCACCAAGCAAGATATCACGACACTTGAAACCACCTAAGACTACTGCTCTAAATACAATTTTCGAACCTGGAGTGATGCACCATATGGGTTCTTGTTACTTAAAGCTTTGCTGAGAGGATTTACCCTACCACCACTGTTAGATGTACACTTCATATGATCTAACATGGGAATTAATACATTTTATAAGGGACATGAAACGCTTGAAGAAGAATCCTTTGCATTTATCTGCAATTATTACAGTTAATGCAGTTAACAATTGAACGAAGACAGCTGACAAACAGACCCCCCTTAACTCTGTGCATCAGTATTGCTGCACAGATTTGTTGCACTGCAGGGTAGCACAGCCGGCCGGTCTTGACAAAACCGAGTTCTGTTCCCTTCTCTGACACCATACGATTTTAGGTTAGTAAATTGGCTTCTCTGAAGCAGGACAGATTTATAACAGGTTTACTAATATTGCACAATACACTTCCACAGACGGAAAATTCATGTGATGGTTATCCACTGAATAACTTGATTAACATGTTTTAAAATTGTAGCCAATAAGAAAAACAGTAACAGAGTCAAAAGGCAACAGAGGAGAAGAAAGGGTCAGGAACCAGTTAACAACACATACCTCAGCATAGAGAGTGAAGTAACCCTCCGTGCCATCTTGCCCTGTGATCACTCCATGACGGCGGTTAATTCCAGCTATCACTACTCCTTGGAATTCAGTAGGTGCCATCACCTCTACTGCCATAATGGGTTCAAGTATACGCACATTGGCGTTTTCCATAGCTGGAGGAAAAAAATAATTAAACACACTCTTATGCCTACCTAAATCATACACATTAAATGATTTTTAATTTGGCCTTGCAAGAAGCCACCCAAAGCCACTCCAACAGTAAGGCCAGAAGTGACAGCTAAGACAACGTACTTCCCATTAGACCCATGACAATGAAAGTAAGCAGTAATGTGAAGCTGTGTTTTGCAAGACTGCATAAATTAACTTCCAGCTACATTCATGTGCAGCTATACAAACCGAAGAACAAGTCTGGTATCATTCAAGATACCCCTTTGCATAGCGAAGAACTGTTTTATGGTAAATATTGAATGTTTCTTACACCAGTGGGGGAAAACAATACTGATTATTTGGAATCCCAGCCCCCCTGCCTTTTATTCCAGAGATGGTAGTGCTGGCAAGCACATAGTTTGACAGAACGTTGTTGTTTTTTTTAACCTGAATAAAGATGAAGCTTTTGGTGTTTCTTTACTCTGATCTAGGAAAAAGGATTTCCTTCATACCACTATAAGATTAGCCTGTCTTCCTCAACATTTCTATAAATTCTTGTATATATTCGGCTTTACATAACCAGCCAAACTTTGAGTATATGTATGGATACACCAGGCAACAAACCAACCTAAGAACATGAGGTCATTAAAATTTGCTCCAACAATAAAGAAGTCAGCAGAACTACACATTCAAACTACTAGCTTTATACCTTGCTTTAGGGCTCCTTCTCCTGCTCTGATGAAAGAGAACTCGTTAGAATCCACCATGTGATGTGCACCATCTTCTAAGACAAATCGGACTCCAGATATCCTGTGCCCTGACGCTGAACCTTTTTCACATGCATCTCGGAATCCCTGTCAAATAACACCTTAAATTAGCAGGTTTTGGACTGAAATTAAGGTTTAAAAAGACTATCATTAACAATGGCCTATAAAAGACACTAAACTTCTCCCTGCCAAAAAAAACAAAATCATAAAACAAAACAACAAAACAAACAAACAAACAAAAACACCTTCCACAACTTTGAACAGCAATCCCATATCTAGCCAATGGACTTTCTTGCTTGTAAGATGATGGAAGAGCATAACAGAGTGGGGAAAAGCTTTTCACTCCAAAGTGTTTGAAAACTTTGTACTGTCATTCTTTGGTACCTCAGTTTGGTATTACCTTAAAAATAGAAATCATGCAACAAGTTAGAAAACAAAAAAAAAGAAATGTACTAAGGATTTTATTTGGTTATAAAGCACTGTATGATTAAAAACTGAAAGGATGCTCTATGTGGAAAGTGACTACTTCAACTATTTGATTGAAGAATAAGATTCTTTTAAGACTGCACGTTTTCTCGAGCACTTAGCAAAGATCTTGAAGTGTTGCATCATGTAATAAAGAAGGAATTCTTTCAGTTTAAGGAATTCCATGATCTTTCTAAGATGGAGACAAAAACGTATTAAAGTTGTATATGATAAATTATACAGTTACACAAAGAGAGAAACACAGAGGAAGCCCACAGAAGTGGTGAAAAACAAAAAGTATTTGGTAACTCATGCATAAAATTAACTTAATTACAGTTTCCTACATATCTGGTCTCAGAGAAATCACAAAAAAAGTTACATATTTCAGAATCAGGGATAAGAATTATGTGGCCACAATCAATTGCAGAAAAAGGAAATTAAAAAGCAGATTCATCAGAAGGAGGTTTGTTTTACTGTCAGAAAGGAAAGCCTACCTTTTGTACTGAGGCACTGCTATGGAAATAGAGCAAGCACACGCTACCAAAGAAAACAAACAGCAGCTTCTAAATTAAGTGGAAAAGCTAGGAATGTAAGACATTAAGCAAAAATACAGAAATTTGATTCTCCTTCCACTGAAGTAATGGGAAATGTCTCCTTGCCTGGGGCAAAACAGTCATAGTAAATGTTAACAGAATAGCAGGAAAAAAAACACAAGAATCAGTATTTCTTATATGACAGACACACATGATCTGTACCTTTTCAACAGCGGGCACAAATTGTTTTGGAATATTTGTACCAATGGTTCTGTCTTCAAATTCTAACTTCGTGTAGTCCTCGGGATCCAGGGGCTCAAGGACTCCTATAACTTTTCCGTACTGGCCTGCTCCACCAGTCTGTTTCTTGTGTGTATATTCAAACCTAAAAACAAATCCCCGCAGAATACTATGTTATTCATTAAATAACTATGCTCTAACTATGGTTTTACAAGGAAAAAGTTCCCATTCTGCATGTTGCTTCACTCCATTTAGTTACACTTCATCAAAATGGCTAAACGCTGTAGGTGCCACTGAAACAACAGCTGAGAATATTCAAATACTCAAAGAAGGAACAACACGATTCTTCATCTTGCAAGCTAGAACCTAAGAGATTGTGATGACTTAATCTCTCAAAAAACAATCAGTTCTGTATACAGTAAGCAACACTAATAAAGCCTGATTACCTTCAGCCTTTTGCTTTTTGTTGGCTAAATAGCCAGATCTTATGTTATTTCCACACATACCTGCAGTTTCCTCCCAAGTACTTTGATGTTAGGTGTACACACTGGACAAGGATGATTAGGGAAAAAACCTGTTTTATATATGTATCTTTTTTTTTTAAATGAAACTGGAGGAGTCTTAGGTTTCTTTGAAAAGAAAACCGTCCCACCAGCCTGGCACGGCACTGTGGTTTCAGGCTGTCAGGGGATACGCAGAGCCATGGTGCTCAGCCAACCCAGGAGGAAGAGTTTTACAGCTCACTCCTGCCCCACCCGCCGGAGGACGAGGAGGAGGCGGGCTCCGGTCCGGCTCCTCCCCAGCGTCGCCACGGAGGGCGGGAGGCGGCGGGGCCTCTCCCTCCTGCCGGCGGGGAAAGCCCGGCCCGGCCCGGCCCGGCCCGGCCGCCTTCCTCGCCCCTCGGCGCCATGGCGCAGCCGCCGAGCCCC